>JASJET010000022.1:34167500-34445000 GCA_034092305.1 Diaprepes abbreviatus
TTTAAATAATCTGAGGATGTATTATATTAAGTTGATTCTGGTTCTCATTCAAGTGCTGTTTGGAAAGCTTAAGCAATTTCTGACACATCTGTGTTGCATATCAACTATGTTGTATAGAAATACGCGAAACCACCGGCTTTCGAAGCACATCTAATAGGTTTTTACTAGGCAAAATACTGCTCCGTAGTTGGCATGGCCTTTTGTGAGGCGACAAGCTCATAGATTAATTTCGATATTCCGCATGAAATCTGTATCTGGGTGCAAGGCTGACACACTAACTACTAAACCGGTCTTGCCAGTAAGCTAACCCTAACGAAAAATTTACTTTCAAATAATATGGATATTAGACTTATTTCCAGGCGGGAATTCAAGAGCCTCGAATTCAGAAAAAAAGACTCTCCCCAGCCTGCTGCAAACAACTCTCCGTCAACAACTCGCTTTCGCTTGCCATACTGTGCAATCGCCCTTCCGCCTCCAAAAGTTTCAAATTCAGAAAAAATATACTCGCCCCTGTATGCTGTGTTAGGAATGTAAATTGTCGCTGGTACCTCCTCCCCCCTGTCGACAACTCGCTCTCGCCTGTCATATTGTCCTCTTGTGATATCGGCGCTCCTTCTTCCGAAAGATAAAGGCTGGATCCTTCTCAGTCTGTTCCATAAATTTAATGTTTCAATTCCTGAAAGATAAAAATAGTACAACAAAAATATGTGATCACTCTTATTGTCTGGTCTGTGTTTTCTTGTGTTATTGAATATTAAAATATCTAAACGATTACCTCTTCGTAAACATCAATAAGATACTTTTTAGAATAATTTAAAGGATATTAAAATTCCATCCAAAATAAAGTAATTCCCCTTTTATTTATTTTTCCTGTTCAAATAACTGTAAAAAAATGCCAAATAAAAATATAAATATTAGCAAGGTCGAAAAATATTTATCAAAAGAAAAAAAATAATTTCCGATTGGTGCGAAATGTAACAAATTATTGATGAAGTTGAAGCAAATATTTACAAAAGAAAATAATAAAGGAGATGATTATAAAAAATGTTGACGAAGTAAATTTATACCAAACTTTGTTGAGTCCCAAATGGCTGTTTCTTAATTAATGAATATTATTTTCAATCCAATGATTCTTGGAGTCAAGCTATTTTTACTTTAATACAGAACTTAAATATATTTATTTCAAAATTTTTGTGAAAAGGTTTTTTATGTATAAGTTTAAGATGTATGAACTGAAATGAAAACTTTTTTTACAAATCATTACAGTACGAATAGGATTTATATATTCTTAGAGTGTAATTGTACAGATATTGGGAATAAAAATGTCGTCTACAAGGTATTTTTAAAAGTTATTCAAATATTTTTACTGCTCAAAATGTTACCAAATAGATGGATTAGTTTAACAAATGTGGTGACAAAATATAACTTCCTAAAAAGTTAGAGAAAGAAGTCTTACGTTGTTTCTATATTTTAGCACTCACAATAAGGCAAAAATAAAAACTAATTAATTAATTCAATCAACGAAGTATAGTGGAAAGCTAGTGGCAACGCCAGCGAGCAAAAATGCCAAATTAACTCCCATGCTGGAGAGTAGAGGTTGGTTATTCAGGCCGCCACTGCATCAAGAGTTAGGCTGAATGCAGAAACCTTTCACAATGTTATTAGGAACTAGTTTTAAACTTTACTCCCTAAAGATCAATAACAAATAAAAAGACTCAAAGACAAGTAGAATATGGGACACATAAAACTCGGTAGTGAAAGTAATAGTAAAAATTTTTCATTAAAAGATTGAGCTGTAATGTAAGCTAGTAATAGAAAATTTTAAAAAATCGATTTTAAATAAATTCACACTAAAAAAAAAGAAACAGATCTAATTATTTAACATTAAACACACAATACTGCCCACTGGCATTAAAAACATAAAACAAATCTGTTTATTCTACGATCATAAATTTATGTGTCAGATTATTGCGCAACGCGTTACAATAATACAGAATAAATTCCGTAAATAAACAAATAAAAGTAATAAAAAGGTTTGGCTGAGAAATATGCGGTAAGTCTGCAAGTTGTTTAATTTCTCTGATACGGCGAAGGCTCTGACATAACAATGGAAACACGCAGGATGCAACTCAAGAGGCAACAGTCACAAGAAAACCAACTGCAGAACAACCAGCAGTGATATATCTGGTAGGGTGAATACCAGTGATCATAAAACCAGTAGAGTGCCCGACAGTAGAATATGCCCCGAAGGTGGATACTAGTAGGGTCATCTCGAAATAACTTCAAAAAACGTTGAGTCGGCAAAAAAATACTTAAATCCAACAAAACTACACAGTTACTGGAACAATCCAAACGAAATTTCAGCCCCAAATCCAGTAAAATGCTGCAAATTAAATGAGATGGAAATTTTTCTTCGGCAGATTGTAAGAGAAAAAAATGAAAATAAAGTCAAATTTGGCCTGTATTTTATATATAAACCCAAAGCTTGCTCAACACGCTTCCTCTTTCCAAATGTCAAAGAAAATTTTAAAACGACATAAACTTAACAGAAATAGCAGTACAAAATTGACCTGGAGCAACATGACCCGGAGCAACAAGAGTGGTCTGAAACATATTTGCTACGTATCCCAATTCAACAATCATTAACATTTTCGGTTCAACATCTAATAAAAAACCCAACGCTAATTTTTATGTTTAAATTCATATATATATATATATATATATATATATATATATATATATATATATATATATATATATATATATATATATATATATATATATATATATATATATATATATATATATATATTTATATATTTATAATATAACTCTATCCTTAGAGTAGCATGTTTTATGTGTCGAGTTTTGATATATTCCTTTTTTAATTTACCATCACGCCACCACATGGCGGTTTTATACAACATTTTTTTTGTGTTATTCTTGTGTTATTGAGTGAAATGTCACCATTATGTATTATTCACTATTTTTCAACGGTGAAATCTGAAGCGAGATGATGGTTTGTACCGAATGCAATGGCCTGATGAGTCCCATACTAGAACGAAACAGCGCTGTCGTCATCCGGAGTTTTTCCATGATTATGGAATTCTCCGCACTCTTTAACATGAGAGTAATATTTATCAACGGTTATTGTCCACATATATATATATATATATATATATATATATATATATATATATATTTCGCCAGCTAATACCAACACAGAATAAATACCACGTCCAAACTTTATTCTAATATTACAATCCAGAAATTGCAACCTAGCATAGAACTACCTAAAAGAGGATTCAGTTAATAGAGTGAAGTTGCTTATGTCTCGATAATAACAAATAGCATAACCTACTCATAATATGAATGAAATTTACGGAAATATTCAAAATAATTTTTGGAAAACTGTCCTAAGAAAGGATAGAACTAAGAATTTTATTGGGATAGCAAGCAGGGAAAACAATATCTATCAAAAAAAAGTAAATGCATTCCTCATCTAAATAAAAATAACCTAGCACAGTACAGTAGAGTTACCGGCATTATGAATCAAGCTAAAAATAAAATGAACTTAGACAGTATTTGTAGTGTAAGAGTATCGGCAAATTTCAGGATGATAAAGAAGACAATCGAGTTGGGAAGAAAATTTGCAAGTAAACAGAATTAGGAGGGTCTGTAACTTAGTAAAACAAAAAATGCAATGAATAGTATGATTTTATTCGAATGATATAAGGAAAATGCTCAAAGAAAATAATATTGTGTTGCGCAAAACGTGAGTATTTGCAAAAATAAAGTAAAATTAACCAAATTAGCTATGGTGAACTTAAGATGAAATTCGAACCGTGACATATTTTCAATAGGATGTGCATCATGAGAAGAAACAGGCCATTCCATAGTAGTAATACTTTTATCCCCTTTTCGAGTCCTGATCATGACGACTACAGTGTCTCTGGTTACTGTCCTCTTATAAATCCATGGGTCATAATCATGTCCAAACTAGAATTCAACAGACTTTTCATAAATGATTTTTATTCTCGCTACGTTCGGGTTTTCAGTGAAATAACACAATGGCCCAAATCCATCACAAGACATACATCTTAACAGGATGTTTAACTGTAGACCAAGTCTTCTTAACAGCACACAGGGCCTAAAATAAAGGTTTTTTCTGTAAACGACTAGTTCCTATCCAATCTATCTGCTTTTCAGACAACAAAAGTTTTTGCCTCGTGGTCTATAACTAATGCTATTTTCATCTAGTCGCCGTCGAATAGTATTTAAACCTTTCTAGCTAAAATACTTTATTCTTATAGCAAATTAAAATGTGGATTTTTTCAAAACACTTGAATAATTACCTTGTCTTGTTTTTTTGTAGCCACATGTCTTAAATCAAGATCTGGAAGATCTTCAACATTTTTTCTCGATCATGGCTTTTTTAAAATAATTTGCAACCGCAGCATGGATCATTTTTGGATCTTTTTCATGTCTGCACGGAAAAATTTCTTTAAATCCTTTATAATATTTTGCACTCATTATGAATATGTGTGATGTACTTCACGATTGGCAAGCTACTGACTATTACTGAACAGCAAGGAATAATTTAGAGCCTCAAGTGTTGGATGTAGCAAGTAAACAAACCCAAACACGTATAATATTCATGTCTGCACAGAAAAACTGCTTCAATCATTTATAATATTTCACACTCATTATGAATATGTCTGATATACTTCACGATTGGTAAGCTACTGACTATTACTGAACAGCAAGGAATAATTTAGAGCCTCAAGGATGTAGCAAGTAAATAGACCCAAACAAGTATAATATCCGTGTCTGCACAGAAAAACTGCTTCAATAATTTATAACATTTCGCACTCATTATGAATATGTCTGATATTCTTCACGATTTGCAAGCTACTGACTATTACTAAACAGCCAGGAATAATTTAGAGCCTCAAGTGTTGGACGTAGTAAGTAAAGAGACCGAAACAAGTATAATATTCAAATACAGAGCATCACATTTTTATGGAAATAATTATATATGGAAATCCTTGGTTTCAAAAATACCGAGCGTGTTTAATTCTATGAAATATCCAATACAATACAATCGTATTTTAAATTTTTTTGTCCTTATGAATATATTTTAAGAGAAAATATATACTTTGATTTAAATCAGTCTTTTATTGGCCTTTTGTATATCTAACAATGACATTTTGATACACTTAGATTTAGTATTTTGAGGTAAATATTTCCAAAACTATTAGAGCAAACAAACGCAACATTATATATTTTTGAAAAGGGAATTTTAAATATTCTTTAAAAAAATTAAAAACAAGGCAAATAGAATCTGAGGAAGCCTGGCGGATAAAATATGGCACAACACATACATGAGCAAGGACGCAAAAACAAAAATTTACAAGACCTGTATTCGACCGATAATGACGTACGCAATATAGACGAGAGCTGACAACACAAAATCAAAATCAATTCTAAGAACTGCCGAAATGAAAGTACTAAGAAGAATATCGGGATACACATTAAGAGATCACATACGCAATTCAACAATACGCGAGCAACATGGAATGCAGGATATAGTAAGATGGGGACGGAAGCGCAGAAGAGCCTGGAATGAGCACGTAGGAAGAATGGCGCAAAATAGGATAGCGAGAATCGCCCGAGATGGAACACCGGAAACCAGAAGACCAATAGGTAGACCACCTAAAAGATGGAGAGAGTCCTGGATTTCAACATCAAATGAGATGAATGATTGAGTTTGAAAAACAGGCTGTAAGCCTATAACAAGAGGAAGAAGAAGAAGGAATTTTAAACTCTATTTTAATATTAAGTAATATACAGGGTGTTTTATTTAAAAAGAGAAATTTATTTAAAAAAATACTATTTTTCATAACATTTGGTTTTTCTGTTAACATATTCTTGCGATATAGAAAAAATTCAGCAACTTATGTATTTAAAGTTTTTTCCTAACTCCTATAAAAAGTTCTCCAGACCAATTCACACATACAAAATAACAGTAATAATATACCAGGTGTTAATATTTTAAGTTTGTATCTGGGGATCTTAGTAACTATCAGGTATACAAGGATTATTAAATTACTAAATTTCGGAATGTTGACCTTTTAGTTTTTGAGATTATGTAAAAAATAAAACCAATATCCTATATGGCTACTTTTTCACATCTAGTATGTAATGTCCGACATTTTGTCATCACATGGCAATCTTTTTGAAAACGGTCCTAAATTTTTATGCTTAATTAAATTAATTGAGTATAAAACATACTTCAGACGCTAACCACTTATTAAAAATAAAATGACTAAACAGATCTGTAGTGAAAAAAGTGTCAAAGAAAATATAAAATAAATATTGCATTATTTCTTTAAAATAGCAGTAAAAATCAAAATGCAATTTTTTTCATATATCTCCAAAAGATTTGCTAGTAATTCGAACTATAAGCAAAACAAATATGTTTTATTTGCGAGAAGATTATAGAGATTATATTATTACAAGTTTTGAAATCCTAATTCAAAGACAACAATATCCTTTTGTGAAAATACCTTAACTTATCGCTAAATTAAACTTGGTTAATCCGAGATTACTTTGAATACAGTTTTCCCTAATTAAAAGTAGATTGAGATATAGCAAGCAGCTTAAAGTCTTTAAATATAAATAAGTATCTTTATCCACAGCGCAATAGTATATTTTTATGACTTTTTCCAAAGTTATTTCCCAATATTTTTAAACAGAAAACATATGGTCATAGTGTGTTTTTATTTATAATAGTAGTTGCACAGTAAAATTTTAAACGATAATTAAAACATTACTTGTATCTATTCCTCTTGGCCTTCAATTACAAAAATTAATATCATTTTTTATTTCAATAAAAATATTCTAAGCATTGAAAGAAGGCATTATTTCTTTAGATTGTACCCTTGGTCACTCCTTAAAATGATTTCAACAATATAGTGGTCTCATCAATACAGTAACGAATCAATAATATACAGAAAATCTCATCATTTAAAGTTCCAGTGCTGTTACAAATTTTATCATTTCACAAATGCAACAACTTTGGCTATAATTTTGAAGTTGAAAGGTCTAACTTTTGTGACCTTGCTATCATCGACCCTTATTTGTCAAAAATTAAAAATAATATAGCGATAACACTGATAGTAACGATTGAAATTAAGAAGAAATGTGGCACGATATAATTCTCCGTTGTCACGAAGTAACAATAAAAGTCAAAATAGATGTAAATTGTTTCATTTTTTTTAAATAGTGACGTATTTCTTTAAATTAATAGAAACAAAAATGATTCTATTAGATATTTTTGTTTTTCTTGTTAATTCGAAATGACTTGTGACAACTGTATATAGAATATGGCTTAGAAACAGTAAGAGAATTCTTCAAAAATATGAACAAGAATAGATTTTTTTTTTGTCATTTATCTGGGCAAATATTTTTACGTTAAGTTACAGTTAATACAGGTTAATCATTTATTAAATATTTTTAATTTGAACCAACATATCACATATTTTCTTCTTATCGTTTCTGACTATATTTCAATACTTACCTTTAGGAATTCTTAGGAAATTTAAAAAGAGCCCTATCACCTCCAGTTTTCAACGCATAGTCACAACAAGCACAGGAAGTTCCTTATACCATTTTTAGGAAAAAAAATTCAACAGATGTTAATTTCACGTAAAAAATTTTAAATACCAATAGAAAATAACACGCAAAATAGAAATTTTCTTCTAGCGTTGGTGATATTCTTTTTAATTTTAACAATTTCTTCCAGTGTCATATAGCGGGTCGCCAAACGAGCAAGGTCGTAAAATTTAGTTTCAGCGCGAATGCCTTTTGTTACATTTATAAGATGACAATCTGTGATGCTGTATATTGAGTTGCGGTTTAAAATTTATCCGCAATTATAGCCTATAGAGGCAACTAAAAAAGTATTCTACCTCTTTTACCTTATAGAGGAAAAACCCGTGAATAAGTAATTTGTTTACACTATTTTATACCGATTGACATTGCTTACAAATGTACTTTGTACATGAACAAGCCCGGTCGTCCTTTGTTACAGTTTTGTTATTTTACAAACAAAACTATAAATAATTTTACCAAAATACCAACAATCAAGCCAATACTCATCATAAATTAAACTGTTATTTTCATCAAGTAGTCTCTTTCATACATATAAAATAAAAGCTAAAAGTTTTTGTCACTGTCACACCAAAAACTGGTTTTGAAAAAAAAATCAAGTGTGCCTAGAAATGTATCAAACACTCCACTTTTGCCACTTTCATCAAGGGTGTAGTTAGTTATTCTCTTGTTTTTTTTCTTGGCGCTCTTGAGTGTTAGTAGAGAGGGTCTGGGCCAAGCCTTGGTTGTGAAAACTGGCATAAACCCAGAAAACAGTTTTTTTGCTGATTTTCTCACAGTACAATACTACCTTTATTCCTGTTTGCAGCTAAAATCATAGTTTAGTGCGTTAAGGCATCATTTGCCAGGAGGATAAACAAAGTTTTATTGTATTCGTTTTTCGTGAAGTACAGTTTAGTGAAAGTGATCTCACCTAAAAACCTAACACACCATCGTTGTGACTACTTGGTGCACCTTTCAAGACAATCAGGTACATGCCACAAACAGTTCTTATTATACCGGGACGTTGCCATCCTATCTAAAATTATATTTGCCTGCCACAGCCAACATATTACACACCACTGCTCCATAGAGGCCATCGACTATCTAGCTTGCCGAAAGTGTTTGGATTTAATGACAAAACTGCCTTTCAGGTATTTGAACTTCGTAATAAACAGTGAAATTACCGATTTTAATGTATACTTTCCTTTTTCGCCTGTGATTGGGAACTAATAAGACTTTATGCGAGTAATTACAGGACACTTTATTTTTAAATTTCATTTAAAATACCTTGTAAACCGAAGGTATACGTATACACTAGGTAATTTAAAACATCACTTCACATATTAATAGTCCAGCACTTTTAATTAGGCTTAAGTAAACATAATTTTAGACTAAATCGGCGTACTAGATAATTCGTTAGTGCAAAATTCAACCGTACTCAAAAAGTAAGGTTATTCAGTTTAGCCGATCTAAACCAACTTGGCGTATGGCGTAGATGACGTCATAGTTGCAGTAGTGTTCATTGTTTCTTTGTTTTTTTTTTGTTATGATCCATTTAGCAAATAGTCACATATTTCTTTAGTTTAAAACTGTAATTTAAAATCCCTTTTTTTATTGTTAAATATAGATTTTAATTGTTTTTGGAATCCGTGTGTTTTATTTTTGGATCCAGTTGTTTCCTGTTTTCAATAACATATTATATACATATATATATATATATATATATATATATATATATATATATATATATATATATATATATAACTTTCAGCCTAATGAGATTGTGGGCTATAATGTTACTTTTTATAATACTTGATTAATCCCTTTACATTCATATTTCGGGGAAAAATGTTTATTAACGTTCAGAAATGTTCTTTTATTTTCATATTTTTCTTTTATAAAAAATTCTAGGGCTGCGAATAAAAAAGAGAAGAATTAATTACTTCAAAAATATTTTTTTTAGATTGTGGTTAATTACTAATTAAAAAGCAAAGAATATTACGAGGGGATCTAACGGTTTTTTGTTTTTTTTTCTCTTAAATTCTTTCAAATGCAAAGAAATTGCTCATTTTTTTTAACCGTAAATTTTTTAACTTGGACTTTTGTTACCTCAGACTTTCTGCAACTAATTATACGGCATGTTTTAATGCCGATCTTTAAGCACAATTTATTTTTTAAGTGGTTTCTTTTGGGAATACGCGAATAATAAATAAATAAAAAATGCGAAACTTAATTGAAAATTAATGACAATGATGACATGGCTTTGTTAACATGAAAGTGGAGATATTAATTAATCAGTATCTTAGTGAACATGCAAGATAAACATCATTGTACGTAAGAACACATCATTTTAAAATCTGGACAATTACTCAAATCTTATCCATCCAAGACAAAACCTAAAAGCATTGACGAAAATAAATGAATTTACAAAATTCGATGTGAGTGTGGTCAAATAAATATCAGAATATTAAATGCAAAATTCGCGCCTTTCCGTGTTAGAGGTTGCACAGTTTGAATAAATTACTAAAAAACACAATTCATCCTATTCCACAACCATCGAGATGATGGCCTACAGCACCATCACACCGAGAAGAAAGTCAAAACTTACTCTCCCTGCTACAGTAATACAGCGGAGGTACTTGTTACGCCTCTTACTGACTCATCAAGATACCGACGTGCACCTGTTTGCGCAAAGGACAGATAGGAAGGAAACATGCAACACTGAACGCGACTTCGCCGACCTCCCGCCGGATTGCGTATATTTGTTTATGCGGGTTTCACGGACTCCTCCGTGTGAGATGGAATAGAAGTGATTATATCCATATTATGCTGTTGTAATACTGAAATCACATTCAGCAAAGGTACAACTATATGCAACTCCGTGTGTAAATGAGGTAAACTGCGAACAGTAGTTCGCTCCATTATAGCCTTTCCATGGTAGAGATGATACACTTTGAATAAATTGCTACAAAACACAATTTATCCTATTTCACAATGATCGAGATTATACTCTACCAACTTCACCTGTCTCTAAGTAACTTAATGCATCCCGTCCTATGGAACCGTTTAATAACTCTCTGTTACTGGCGAACAGAAACTACAATAACCCCAAAGACAGGAACGCATTTAAAGAAATTTGAAAATATCATGAAACATCACAACAAGCAAGAGAGCAAACAAGCAACAACTAACAACAACAGAACAGTGTACAACATATCCAAACATAAACTGACTGAAACCGATAAAACAGTTCTAAGTGAAGATTTCAACTACGCAATAGCTCCGAAAAAGATTCCTACGGAAGAAATAATCGCTCAAGTTAAGTCCACTCTTTCTTCTAAAGAGAACCACGAGGCTGAGCAAATACGGCAGGATGTGTCAAGAATCCTCAGAACATCGAATCCTCCAAAACAGAACCTGAGCTGAGCAGAGACTTGAATAAATATGATAACATTATAATATTACCAAACGGATAAAGGCAATGCAACTGTCGTCATGGATACTGAAGAATATACTGCAAAAATGAGAGATATCTTGAAAAATCCTGCTTACAAACCTGTGTCAAGGAATCTCACCACATATCTTGAGAAAACAACAAGAACCAAAATCATGGACTCACCCATAGAACTGGATGTCAAACAGAAACTGATATTAAGGGAAAAATCTAGCAGATGACCTAGACTATACGGACTTCCAAAGATCCACAAGCAAAATGCCCCTCTAAGACCCATCGTTAACGCTTACAACTCTGCCACTCAAAAACTAGAAAAATACCTCGCTGGCTCCATGCAACCTCAACATGTATTGAGAATGTCGCTTCATACGTTAAAAACTCGGAGCACTTCATAACTATTATACACTCCGTAAGAATTGAGAAGGACGATATCATTGCAAGCTTCGACGCAAAATCCCTGTCTTAAAAACGCATATTTTTTTGTTTGATGGACAAATATGTAGGCAGATAGATGGGGCTGCCTTGGGCTCTTCACTATCTCCAGCTGTGGCAAATCTATTCATGACCTATTTCGAAAAGAAAGTTCTTGAAAAATTCCATCTCAAACTCTGGTGTTGCTATATTGATGTTGTATTTCTAATATGGCCTCTTGGAAAAAAACAGCTGAACTGCTTCCATGAGTTTTTCAATTCTATCCACACAAAGATACAGTTTACTCTGGAAATTTAGGAAAATAATCAGCTTCCATTTCTAGACGTCTTCGTAACAAAAGCAATGGATGGAGATCTGCGACACACAGTATATCGAAAACTAACCCACACGGACAGATACCTGAATGCTGATTCTCACCATCACCGCTCACAAATACAGGGCGTAACCAATACCCTAACAAGACCCCTTCGCCTAACTGATGACCAGGGAAAAGAAAGAGAACTGTCACACATGAAAAGGGCCCTCAAACAAAACAGCTACAAGACACCAACCATAAATAAGGCAATAAAACTGAAACAAAAACCAACTCAAGAAGCAAGGGCACCTGCCGAGGATAAACAAATCACCATACTTCCTTAAATAAAAGGCACAAGAGACAGAATCGGCAGATTGCTCCGGAAACATAACATACTTACAGCCAACAAGATATACATAAAACAATAGGATCTTCTGAATTTAAGAACCATATTTATGATTTGAATGAATACTTAAAAATGTGTTTTAAAATTATACGTCAAGTCAGAAAATACATCTTTATGTTTTCCTCGTTTTTGGCACATCCTGTAAGGACCCAAATATTTTTAAAATGTGAATATAAAATAACCATTTAATGCAGTTAAGATAGTTTCTTTGTAAATTTTGCCTAAAAGGTATAAACTTAATGTAATGATCTGGATTAATTCGTATAGCTAACGGAGACTATTTAGAACTGGACCTATACTTCAAAGTGTGTTTCGAAGCACTGTCACTCGGTTTATCCAAGCCTTTATTCATTTAAGTACTAACCAAGCCTGGTTGTGGTTAACTTCGGTGATCAGACGTGGAATGGCCTGTTCACCGAAGTGAACCGTCACTGGTACAAATCTTCCTTTATTCAATCGTCGATTCACTCTGTATATAGCTCTCATTTAGAACCGTAATCATACTCACCCGAAGTAATGCGGATCACTAATACCTTTTAAGGTAAAACTAACGATTGCTAATTTGAACCTGGAGATAGATTAATTTTTAATTTAAATAAATATCTTGATTTAAACATTATTTTTTATTGTTGCACAAATATAGTATCCTATTTGTAGGTAATTATCACTACATTACAAATTTAAATATGTACTACAAATTTCTTTGCACTGCTATAAAACTTCCAAACAAGGATCGATGAACGCCAGTTTAAAAAGCTTGGTGAAATGCATGTAAGTGGGCTATAAAAAGCATCAGATATCAAAAGTAATTACAACATCTAAAAATGGCACACGAAGTTATATTTTTAATTTATGATATATAATTTAAGAAGGTGTTATTAAATGCTGTTGTTATTGTTAAAACACTATATTTTAAAATTATTTAAGTTAAAGAACCATATTATAATCTAAAATTACACATGCTTTGGTAATGTTCTGGAATGCAAGAAAGAAATAGAAAATTGATACGGCGTCGGCGCTTTCAAGTAAAAACAAATAATACAAGGTAAGATGGCAATAATTTTAAGAGCTATTTCATTAAAAATATTTTAGTTTTAAACCGAGTATAATTGCATAGAAGTTAAATATTGTCCAATTTTGATTTGCGCTTATGATATTGTTAAGAGTTATACAGTAAAACTTCTCATTTCGGCAACCCCTCTGAACGACCAGTTTTGGGTCTTCTTAAAATGAAACTTATAGTTTTTTTATAACAAAAGACCTGCCAATACCAGAACCTTGCAAAAACGGCCACGGTCACAACAATCCTTGAATTTCAGGTAAATAACCTGGAACTTTCACTCTTAATACTGGTCATAAACCGCACACAATGGGTACTTTTATTATTGAAAATACCAAAGTAACAGTTGAAAGCCATTGGCATCAATGAATTTTTAGGTAGTTTGATCAAATGTTTGTATTTATAATTTATAATTTATTCAGTTAAAAGTTTAACAATAGTCAACATGTCTTTGAAACGTAAACGTTTATCGCTTAAAGAAAAAGTGGAAATCGTCGCGGAAAGTAAAAAATATAGTACCAGTGCACGGAACTTAGCGGAAAAGTTAGGTGTTGGAAGAACGAATGATATTCTAAAAAGTAAAATCGAACTGAAAAACTTTTTGAAGACCGGAAATTTTATGCAAATCAAAAACAGAAGTTTCCAAAAACAGAGAGACTCGCGATTAACCAAATGGTTTATGATTGGTTTAACAAAGCTAGAAACAGAAACGTTCCTATATTAAGACCATTAATTAATGAAAAGTTCTGGATGTGTCAAAAAACTTGAAAATTAGTGACGTTAAGGCTTCAAATGTCTGGTTAGATAGGTTCTGCAAAAGACATGATATCAGTTTGAAAACAATTTGTGATGAGTCTGCTGATGTGGATGAAGTAAATGTTCAAGATTGGTTAATGAAACTTAAATCAATCGTTAAGGATAATGATGCTAAAATATTTTTAGTTCAAACGAAACAGGACATTACTATGTGGCAATACCAAACAAAACTTTTGCCTCAAAGAATGATAAATGCGCTGGAAGAAAATCAGCTAAGGAACGAGTGACAATTCTTTTGTATAGTAGAATGAATGGTGAGAAAGAAAGCCCATTAGTTATAGGAAAAAGTAAAAATCTGCGATGTTTTAAAGGAGCACATATAGAAAAAATATCATTAGAATGGGTTCCCAATAAAGAAGCTTGGAAGACAACAGAGATAATGACTTTCTAGCCGAAAAACTTTGACAGCCAAATGAAAAAACGGAGTAGAAACGTTCTTTTATTTTTGGATAACGCGATTTCTCAACTGAAAATACATCTTGAAAATGTTCGAATTCTTCTTCTGCCTCCAAACACTACATCCCACTGCCAGCCAGTGGACCAAGGCGTAATGCCAAATTTTAAAATGAAATAGAAAAAATATTTGATAAAAAGGCTTTTAACTTTTACAAACACCGAAGATTAGTTTGAACAAGCCGAAAAAAGCACAAATTTATGAAGCGCTATGGTATGGAAAAACGTTTCATCCTCAACTATTAAAAAATGTTTCCAAAAAGCTGGATTTATGGAAAAAACTATTCAAGAGAGCGAGACTTTTGACGAAGAAGACAATGTCCCACTGAGTCAGTTGTTCCTATTCTAGAAGACATTTCAAGTAATCTGGACTTTGAAAAATATCTTCTAATCTACTCAAGTATTTCAACAGAAAATCTTAGTATTACTTTGCAGGAAATTACTCAAGAATTCGCTAACCAAGAAAGCAAGACTGACCCTCCCGAAGATAAAAACTATGAAGAGATTTTTAGTTCATCTGTGAAAAATATGAGTGAAGTTTTTGAAAAATTATGAGATGAGAGAATTTTTTTAGATCTTGAATATAATCTTTGAAATTTTCTCAAAATTAAGCCAGATTTTATTAAATACCACCTATTGGCACCCAACAATATATTATGTGTGGGCCTTCTGTACTCAACGTTACCTAGGAAAAACGATATGAGCGTGTCGGAAGCCTGATTCAATTGTATGCATGCAGCATGCATATGTGTCTGCGTCTGCATATGTGTAAATGCACATATGCATAAAACTACACAAAAGGAATTCACTATTTGCTATGCTTTGATGGTAGCTGTAAAAGACTCTTTCTTATTACCACCATTAGTAAAAGCAGTAATAGTACTATTAGCAGTTATAATAGCAGTACTAGTAGCATTAGAAATGGCATTAATACCAGCAATATTATTAGCAGTATCAACAGCAGTATTAGCAAAGTATTATAATTATTTTTCTACTTATTAATATTTTTATATAATATCGAAATAATAAATCAGTTATATCCGACAATGTTTTTATTGATTTCCAAGGGTATATGATTACGAGTTGTCAGAAAAAAGGATAATCAGTTGATTCACCTTCACTTACCGAAGAAGTGTATATGACCTTTAAATAAGCCTGGAGATGATTAAACATAGAACTTTTCATAGTTTTTTTTTGTAATAAAAACGGATTTTTTCACTTAAAAAAAGTTCTTGACCTTAAAGGTCTTGCTCAAGGTCAATGTCAAGGTCCTCGAGATGTTCCGCTTTAAACCCTATGGCTTTTCTATCCAATATATCGCGTATTTTAGAAAATATTTGGGTGAGTTAATTGAAATTTTCTAGCCTACATATAACGAAAATCGCAACTTTGAAGACCTCCTCACTCGAAAACTCGAGTACTTCTACTTGACGCCCATTTACTATTCAGTTTCAACAAATCTGGCAGGGAACGAATTTCCATAAAGTTTCTACGGGGTTCTATTAAACTTATCATAGTCGGTTTGAACAAAATTTATTTAGTTCTTTAAGTGTCCCGTTTAAAAAATCTCAAGTGTGTGTTATAACTTAAAAAATATGAATACAAGATTTGGTGAAGTCAATGAATTGCATACAAAAATCACAAAAATATGTAATTTATCTTTTTTTTCCATCTTCAGTAACAACCAAAATATAAAAATTAGAATTTCGGTAAAAAATAAATAAAGGTTTTACTGCTGTGTTTAACAAGTTTTCAAGCAGTTGAAGGAAAAAATATATACAAACAATTTATCTCCTAAAAATACAACTCAGGTCCTCTCTACGTACGAGTTTCGACCATTTAGTGGTCTCATCAGTGGAACTGCAAGGAACGAAGAGCATCATTAATAGCTTTTGTCGTAATAATGCCCCTGATGTTAAGGGCATATAACTAACGAACTATTTGCGACCACCTACAATATACGGATGTTTAGTCCCGATACCGGTGGTGGACTCATCAGTGGGATCCACCGGTATCTTTCCCAGAAATCCTTGTACTTTCCACAAACTTGGGCCTCTATTTAAGTCCAGTTTTGCCGGAAAGCGGTGGTATGATGTTGAGTTCCACATCACTTTATACACTATAAAAAGGAAATGCATTAAATTTAATTTAAAAATGTTGGAAGCAAATATCACAAACGTTTATTAAATGCATTAATATAATGCATTAAATTTAATAATTTACAATAATCTAAATTAATTTATTCCATTAAATTTAATGTAATTATACATTAAAATTTTGATTATTACTTTTTAAGGTGACTATGTACATTAAATGTATAACCGGTGTTCATTGAATTTGAGATATGTTATCACATATTTAATGCACCAATATTAATATGAGTTCAAAAAATTCTGAAACTTCCAGGAAAAGGTGGACAATTTGCCCATATGTATTGTCCGCCATCCAGACCGGTTTCGAACTCATTGATTCCCATCAGAACAGGGCAGACATACACACCTCACGATAAAAATATTGAGTCATTTAAGCAACTTATATAATACTAAACAAAAAGTTCACTACAAGTTGCGCCATTTCTCGAAATCTCATGCAATGTGTATTGAATAATAATGTAAATTCCTTTAATATTAGGGTATATGTGAATTAATTTTAATGTACAGAAGTTGAAATATCTTTTTAGTTACTTTATTGAAATTTAAGATACCATTTAATTAAATTTAATGTACAACGAATTGATATTTGAATAAATTGCTTTAAATTCACAATTTTTGATACAAAATCATTAAATTTAATGTAGAATGGACGTGAAATTTATTTTAAATTTTTAACAGTTTAAGTACACTGTAAAAAGGAAATGCATTAAATTTAAGGTAAATGTGCTGGAAGCAAATTTCATAAACGGTTATTAAATGCGTTTAATGTAATGCATTTAATAATTTACAATCTAAATTAATTTATTCCATTAAAACTAATATAATCATACATTAAATCATTAAATTTAAAGTTTTGATCGTTACTTTTTACGGTTACTATGTACACTAAACATACAGCCAGTGTTCATTAAATTTAAGATATGTTATCTCATATTTAGTGCACCAACATTAATATGAGGTCAAAAAATTCTGCTACCAGGAGAAGGTGGACATTTTTTCCATAGGTAGAGTGTCATTTGTAGACCGGTTTCAAACTCATTGGTTTCCGTTAGTACCGACAGACATGTACACCTCATCGTAAAAAAATTGAGTCCTTTAAGCAACTTATATCATACTAAATAAAAAGTTTAATACAAGTTACGCCATATCTCGGAATCTCATGCGATGTACCATAAATATTAATGTAAATTCTTTTAATGTTAAGGTACATGTGAATCACTTTCAATGTACAGAAAGTCTTTTATCTTTTCAGTAAATTTATTGAAATTTCAGATGCCATTTATTCAAATTTAAGGTACAACGAACTGATATTTAAATGATTTGCTTTAGATTTAAAGTAAATGTAAAGTATTCACGATTTTAGGTACAAAATCCTTAAATTTAATGTAGAATGGATACTAAATTTGCATTAAATTTAAGATTATTTTTAACAGTGCAAGGAATACCTTGACAATTTTGTTTTCCTATCCACTTTGTCAAACTTATGTTAACGTTTTGATGCAGTTACGTAAATTGTCGTACTTTACTCCCGATTATCACCAAAGTAAATTAATTTTGCTTTTCCTCCTATAAGACCTGTTCTGCAAGTCAAATATTAGACTCTAAAATGTCATTTTAGAATTAAATTTTTTATTTTATGATAAAAATTTGCATTTTTAAACAAGTTTCATGTTGTCATAGCCTAATGGCTGAATAATTAAAATAGAGTGTAAAGCCTCAGTACTCTCGTTTTAATAAGTTTTTATATTTTTTGTGATGTATAATGTCGGTATAAAAACATATTAAATTTTATGGATTTTAATTTATTTCCCGTCTAAAAGAAATACTATTTTATTAGGAATAAAACCTATGGTTGATCCAAGTCTTTTCTTAACTATTACTCGAAATGTCAAAGTAGTTCTTTCTAAGCGTTAACTAAATTTTTGGCCCACGCAGTTCGAAATCTGACCCTAAAATATACGGAAACTGGCGACTCTATGTCTACAAATGTGGGTGTTTTCATTCATTTTGCTGGATATTTATATTCTTTTAAAAACTGGTTTTAAAAAGAAGAACGGATATTTTGGTAATGGGTACGGGTCGTGTCAATATCATTGGCATAATATTTATGGCCCAGCTTTATAGACACTGCAGAGGCGTTGAATAGAAATATACTTTTGAAAACAAATTCATTGGTCACGTTTTTCATAGATAAGCAGTTCATGTTACACTGAAGACAATAGTTTTCCTAAAGTTTTATTTTCACTTCAGATTAATTAACGATAAGTAAAGGGTTAATTTACATATAAAGAAAAAGTATAATAGGTATTATTCAATAAGAAGCAGGGTCGGATTGATTTTAATCAAATGATTTGTAACATGGTTAAAATTATGATTTAAATCACTTGATTTTTTTTTATTAAAAATGATGATTGAAATAAAAAAATATTTATTATAATACTTCAAACAATATGCGAAAAAACCTAAATATTATTCACTTTTAAATCAAATTTATTAGTTTCTAAATTATTTAAAACTTACAGCAGCTAGTATAAATATAAAAGACAACTTGAAATCAAGGAATTATAATTTTTCATCAATTTTCCACATTTTTCAATTCCCAATCTATTTTCTAAATCGGAGTGCTCCAAATCAAATATACTAAACACACATTCCACCGACGCTGCAGAAGCAACTGCACACAGAAACTACTCATCGTTTTGTGAGGTCCACCGCTAAATCCCATTTATGTTTTTGTTACTTCCTCCGAATACATTATTTTCTTAAAGGGACTGGAACGTGGATGCAGTTTTATTGTCAGTAGTAGGAATCCCGTATCTTCAAATAATTAACCAATAATTTGTAAAGCCAAATTTATTTCTCCTTTTGTTTTTATGGATCAACCATACAAGCTACAACATGACATGGTGTTAATGCTTGGTCATATAGACGATATAATGCTTAGTTTTTTTATGTAAAGAAAGATCTAACTCTTCTGTAAATGTTTCCATTGTTCTACATCTGAAATAGTTGCATTTCTTCTTTGCAAAATATCAAAAGCCACTCCTATGGGTTTTAAAATATTTCAGTCCAACAATGCACACTTTTTAGTATACGTCGAGATCAATCTCATTTTCATTTTCCTAATAGATTTTTAATATTAGGTTCCACTAAGAGACATACATTTCTAAACAGTTAGCAACGCTATTCCAACACACATCACTTCGAATAACTAATCCTTTGCCCCCTGCTTGGCTGAATTTCGCTCGGGCCAGATGATAATTATTTGATTGTGTGTTCTCTTTTACTTCTAAGTCCTTGCACAGTAAATTTAAAAGATGTACCGCGCAACCATAGATTATAACTTTAGAACTGGTTCTTTCTTCAATATTTTCTCTCATGCCACGTTGTGTGTCAGGAAAAAGTCACTTCTTCGAACATCATCACCTAGATTAGCAATATGAAGCAGATAGCTATCAGGGCCTCTGTCAGAAACAGTATTGCGAATACAGTGGCTTTGTAGATGCCCCTCTTGGCCACACTTCCAACGAACTCTATCTCTGCTACGAAAGGTTGTATTTTTGTTGTCATATATTTTCCCATCGTTCAAAAATTCTTGCAACACCCTCATTAGTCTCATAAAAATTTCTTCATTGATCATGCGATAGTCTCGGGAAACTTTGACTCTAATTATGATTCTTTCTAGGCTCCTCAAAGTCTGTTTGGCTATTTCAAATTGCAGGGCATAAGCAAGAGCCTCGGAAACTTTCTTCAATCGGGTCAGTCTTAGAGTTTGACTTGTTTCTGGGTCGCATAAACCTTCGATGAAACAATTTACTGCTAAGTATTGCTTCATTTCTTCCGGATATGTTATGTAAGTCAAATTTATTAGCCTCATTATATCTGCCTCAAATCCTTGAAGACTTTCGTTGTATTTTTGTATTTTTCTTTGGAGTTGGCCCTTAGAAACTTCTTGGAGATCAACTTTCCCATAGCGCATCTCCAGAAAAGTAACAATGAATTCGTAATCATTCTGTTTTTCTTCAGGAATGTTACGTAGGACCACCATAACTTCACCTCGAAGTGCTAGAATAAGAGCACGGGACTTTTTCGGTAAACTCCAGTTATTGCCGGTGGCGGCGGCTTCGAACTGATGGACATGGGTAAGCCAAGGCACTTTGCCGTCGAAGGTCGGTGGCTTCATCACACTAGTTGCAAAAACACCCTTATTATACCTGTACTGGCTATTTCTGAATTCCCATCACCTCATGTTGTACTTCGCAATGTACGTCTTCTACTCTAATTTTGCTAATCTTCTGTTACATTTCTTGTTCTATGCGCGTCATATCTTCTTTCGTTTCTTGTGTCATATCTTCTTGACTTGTATTAAATTCCTGTCTCATGTCCTCTATGCTTGTTTTTAGTTCTTGTTCTATGTTTTCTTGATTTTTCTTAAGGTCCTCTCTCAATTCTTGGTTCATGTTTCCCTAGCTTGTTTTCAGTGTCATCAATTCTTGTTTCATATCATCTGGGCTTATCTTTAATTCTCGTTTGATATCGTCTTGATTTTTCTTCATATATTCTTTCAATTCTTGTTTAATCTCTTCTTGGCTTTTCTTCATATCTTCTTGGCTTTTCTTCATATCTTCTTGGCTTGTTTTTATGGCTTGTATCATCATCAGTATTTTATTTGAACTACCTTGAAGTTGTTCTTCCATTTTTGCTTTCTGTTTTCTACTTTCTACTGGCATACAATTTCAATTTACTTTTTTCTGTTATAACCTGAACTAACCTCTTCTGGATTTGATCCACTTCTAACAATAATTTGTTCCGGACTGCCGATTCTTGAACACACACTGTATTATGGAACATACTTTATTATTTCGAAAGCATTTTATGTCAGCCTTAATTGTGACACTTGTCAAACTAATCCAAGTTGCGTCTACAAACTCTCAAACTATACTGTCTCCGAAAGCCGATCACGACCCTTTTATACCCATTTGGTCGATACAGGAAGATTCCCTAATTTTCTAGAAGAATTTCTATACTACATGAGGTAATGAAAATAAGAAAAAGGAATAATCCGGCGATTTCTAAACCTTCTATCATAGGCGTCCTATGTTAAAAAGAAAGAAATAGAATTTACTAAAAAGTTCCAGACCTTTTCATCGATGTCTCATGAGGAAATTAACAAAAGGTAAAATTAATTAAATGAATTATAAACTCGTAAAAAATAAATCTAAATCCGTACAAACTAGCAGTACAAACTAACACTATGAAGTGTATACTGGTATAAAGTCCGTTATAATATTTTATTTCATATAAAGAAATTAGATCGTAACAAAGTTCCATTAAATATTCCGAAATAGGAGACTTTTCGGTATCAATAGTTTCATAGAAAATTGCTGGTTTATCTTCTGTTGTTATAGCTGAATTTATTATAGGTTCATTGTGGACATTTGACCACCCGTCAATTGACATAATTACCCATTTCCCTGGGAGAGAAGAAAACATTTTTATTTTTCTTCTTCATAAGTAACATGACAATTTTAAAGTCATGTGTTAATTTTGTACAAAAATTTATTACTGAGCTAAGTACTTACACTACTTACTTGCATAAGTTGCACCTTGCTTTTCAGTAATCCTAGAATAAAACTCGTAATGCGCCTTAAGCCTTTGGTCTAGCCACTGAATTTCTTTTTTACAACTTCTCTAGAATAGTCGACAACTGGATTCACTGGAATCTATGTATTTTCTTAATATAAAATTGTCATATGTAGTGTGCTTTCCCCCCAATAATTATTTAAATAAAAACTACACCAGTCTACTGTACTAGATTACAAGTAGTAATATATCAAAATGAGCACGAATTATTACCCTTTAATAATTTATCGACAAACAAGTGAGTCCTGACAAGAATTTTCTGACAGTAAGAGACCCTGAACCGCTAATGAAAAAGCTAAAAAAAGAAAAATATGTCTAAATTTTTTATTTCGCAAATGAAAAGTGACAGATAATGAAAATCCTACGCAGTTTTCAATACAGATATTTATTCTAAATAATAAATAAGAAGTAATTTAGATTTTTAATTACCAACATATTTTATACCTACTTATTGAACATGGATCATTGTTGATAATAATAAATTAAATATTTGCTGAAAGATATCCGTAAAAACACTATTTTTAAAATTTTTCTTAATAAGAATAAAAATATACACATATAAATATATTAATATTAAAAGTAAGAATATTTAAATAATATTCACTGAATTATTTACTTGGGCATTTTTACTCGATGATAAAGCACATTTAAGGAATATTGTAACGAAGGACTAGGAGAGTTTTGATGCGTCCTCGTAGAAATATTATTCCGCTGAGTCTTTATAGAAATATTATATCGCTGAATTATCATTGTTTCTTATAATTTCTAGACTTGTATTTTCGTATATTTTAGTAGGTTCTGTAGATATATAAATAGGGATATGAGTAGTTAGATTAGTTTGTATTTGCATGTGAGTATTAAGAAGTTATTAAGGGGTTGTTATTTAATAGTAAAAAGTATTGTGTTTTATTCGAACCTAGTAAAAAAAAATAAAGAAAGAAATTCGTAACAATATTATTAAATTATCTCGACTTGCTCCCTATAACTTTTTATTTGAAAAAAAAAATCAAAAGAATCATGATTTTTTTTTAATTAAGCCAACGATTTTTGATTTTCTTTTTAAATCAAAATCAACTCTACCCTAGTAAGAAGTAATGTTGCTGTTACATCTAAAAGTGAAGATTGCGTACCGAGCCGAAGATATACTTAAATTTTTTATGGTTTCCTTATTAAAACAATACTAAACTTATATTTAGTTGACTATATTCATATTGCAAACAATTATTGGGTGAAGATGTATCAAGAGTAGTGCATGTACGACAAATGGTGTATCCGTCTCAGTCAGTAGTTCGAGTGTCATCAAGGTGGAAGTTAACGTCTATTATTTTTGCTATATTTTCCTTGCGCGACCCCATATTTAAGTAATATATTCAAGTGATATATATGTTACATAAATAAGGTTAACTCGTAGGGTACGTCGTTTATTTAATCTACGCGACAATATTGTTATAAATGGCTTTTAGTTTAGCTATTGTTATCTCAAGCTATTAATGTATCAACTATAGTTACTAGTACGAGGTGTCTAACTAATTTAATTCATCACAAATTATATTTTCAAAAAAAATTTCGGAAATTTATAAACATTCGACAAATTTATCCATCGGTTACTTTAGCAAGGCTGCTTATTTTAATTTACCAAATATAGCATGGCATGATCTCAGACTGCACGAGAACTTAAAGTTTTTAATTAAAAATATGATGCCCATACAAATAAATTCGAAACAAAAAAAAACAACACTTTTCAAATCTGATAGAACGTGTCATATCAACTTCATAGAATATTGTCACAATAAAAAAGAAGACACTACCTACCTGGCAAACCACAGATCCATCAACTTTCTATATCACATCTTCAAACTTTTTAGAAGGATTTTAACAAGCCAAAGATTCTAATGTACCAATCAAGTGAGCAGGCAGGTTTTAGATCAGTATTTCCAACCAACGATTATCCATTACCTGTAAAACTGTTGATTCAGAAATGCAAATGCAGAGTATAACAAACCTTTAATACTGGTATTCATAGATTACGAAGAGGAACTCCATCCGTATGGTATAGATGTGATAAAAAAAAAGCTTACTACAAATAGTTTCTAGTCCAGTAGAGTTATAGACAAACTTTTCATAAACCCAATGTATAGTCACGGTTCAAATTTCAGTTTGAGTTTACTATGGCTAATTCGATTAATTTAGCCAGTTTTTTGCGAATTAAATGGACAAAGGCATATCCTTTTTTCAAGCTTCTCTCATAAATTCAAAGAATAAAAACATATCATTTGTCAATTGGGTTGCATTTGGTATTGATTGGTTATACTACGAACCACGTAGTTCTAGTTCCTTACTAATTTCTTTCCCAGCTCGGTTATTTTTATGTTCCTGAATTTTGCCTACATTCTTACACTACAAAATACGGTTTCAAATTACATTTGATTATTTCACCATTATTTTTGTTGTTTTGCTTGGTACTTGCTAACCTGTGGGTCGATATTGATATAAAAGCTGAATTTACTGTTACTTTTTTTTCAGATAAATCTCGGTCTTTTTGCCTACTATTCGAGTGGAATTCTTCCCTTTATCCTTTCTTATGACAGTTTCTTGAAATTATTTTGAATAATTTCATAGATTTTGTTTAAATTATTCTTGAATTAAGGTCACTTTCGAATTTGCACCGACAAATCACCTCATCGAAGTATTTTTTTTATATTATTTGGGTTTTATTTCTATTTGTAACTTGCCTTAGCAAAATCCTAATCTACGGGATGTCCAAGGTAAAGAATTATCTTATTTATTAATTTTATTCAATCTATTGGTTCCATTCTAGATTTAAAATTGGTGGAAATAAAATTATATAGCACCGTGGTATGTCTGGCGGCTCGATGACTTTCAGTTTGACTACATTATATATTTTTTATATGTTCGATTACGTTGTTTTAGATACTTGAGACTGGCCACGTTAACTTAAAATTTAAAAAATCATCATGTATCCAGAATTTTCAAGCAAAATTATAGTGAATATTGTGATTATATTTTGATTATATTTCCTATAAACTGAAAAAGTGCCATTTTCACCCCATTTTCAAAATGCACCCTTGAATTTAATAGCAGTTTGTTATTTTATTATATTTGATTGCCAGAGAAACGTATTCAGTCATCAAAATGTTGTTACCAATACAAAAAGTTATAAGTTATTAGTATGTAGATAACTTACAATAGTATAAAAAGTTTGAAATTATCTTATTACATCATGAAAAAAGATAAATCAAGAGAATCTACAGTTTTTGATGACACTTTTTACTACACTTATATTGACATAAAGTATAAAAGAAAAAAAAATGATTCCAAAAATCGACCAGGTAATAACCTTAAGTCGTTATTATCTACCATATGTCACAACGTCTTTATATCATAATAAAACATATTATTCAAAATATATCTGTAACCCTTAAATTTTCTCCAAGAGTATCTCCTAAACTTTCCCGAAATATAACATTAATTTCTATTTAATTACTATTATGTTAATTGTTAGTAATTGTTTCGTTATGTAAACTCCTAGGTTTAAATTGCATTACACTAATTAAATTTATAAAGTAATTTAAACCTAATGGGGCCGTATACAACAAGAAACAAAACTTAATTAAATAGACAACAATTGGAACAAATCATGGTTAAATTAATTAAAATAGTTTCTGTAATTTTGGTAATATTACGAGTGGATTTTCTACATCTAGGATGAATAGTAGTATAATAAACTAAAATATTGTTCGATGAGTAATAAATACGGGAAAAGTTGGTTTTGTAAATAGTCCAAGAGAATAACAGTTTTTAATACGAAAACTACTTTTTCTACATTTATTAAATTTGAATTTGCTTAGAGAAACCTGGCCTAAAATGACATTACGATAAAATGATACACTAGAGTTTTTGCTAATTTGGCAATATTGGTTTACAATATTACATCGGTGTGTAGAGTCGCCATCTAGTACATCAAACTACCTCGTATAAAAGTAACAGTCAATTGGACATTTGATGTCTTGAAAATGTGCTAATACATGTTAGACGACATAAAAATGTCCATTTGCTAACTTAAAAAGTGCATTAATATAATTATTGCACCAAAGTTGTACGTCGAATATTTCAGGTAAGTATCGTTCCACTAATTTATAGAAATAAAACTTTTGAAAGCTTTGTCTAAATAGTGGTTTTTGTGATATGTATAAAAAATGTTATTATATAGGGTGTCTGGGAAAATGTAGGAAATCTCCAGGATATGCAAAAAGCATGTGAAAGGAATACTACAAGTTCATATAAACTTTTTTCGTATATGCCTCCTCTTCGGAAATATGAGCTCCCAAAGAGTTGCAATGAAATCAAGTTTTTTACACATAATTATTGAACCACCAAGTATAATTCTTTTTTTTTTATATTATGTATACCAGGTAAGACCCTTCAAATTAATATCCAAGAAAGTGCTGCGAATTACTCACAACTGCAGGGACGGACTAGCTGTGACACTCATAACCCCATTTTTTTACGCTCTGTATAATAAGAACTTTGAACAATGTTTTTTTAAATACCTTTAACTATTGACCAAAAATTAAGTACCCTTCATTCATGTTGCTAATCCTAACCGTTTTCGAAAAAACCTAATTTTATATACATCATGTATTTGGCGTATTTCGATAAAAAAAAATACATCTTTGTTCCTATCAAATGTTCAACCTTCAACCTTATGATAAAAAAAAATTCGATTCGAAATTAGAGTTTACTTCTTTAGTTGAAAATGTCTAATTCTGTGAATGGCAGATCGACCTAGGTTGGCAAAAATGTGCGTTTTATTTTATTGACACCAAATACAACGTGTTGTTGTTGCCAAGGTTGCTAGATACGAAAGAAATAAATATTCTGCATTTTAGAACTTTCCCATAGCTGACACGTTGATTCTTTACTTGAATATTAATTTACTGATTTTTGGATTTTGTGGTGAAATTAATTGTGAATTAATTCGAAATATGGAATACACGTTTATTGAGTATGCAGATATGCATTTGACGTATGGTCTTACATCTTGCAATGCGTTGGAAGCTAGGAGGTTATATCTCGACAGATATCCGAATCGTACTCTTCCAAATCAGAAAACATTTCAACGAGTTGATCAATGTCTAAGGGAGAATGGTAGGCGATTCCATTTAATAAGGTAATATTAAATTTCTTCCTTATTTTAAGAAATTTTAGGAAAAGAAGTACTGATGCTGGTGGGGGAAGAAGAGTACGTGCGCGGCAATTAGAGGAAAATATTTTAATAAATACTGTAGGTGACACTCCTTCAACGAGCATTTGAAAATTATCTGAGCAATTTAATACATCGAAAACAATAATACATGAAGTTCTTCATGAACAACTGTTATATCCGTATCATTTGAAATAAATTGCATGAACTTATTCCTGAAAATTTTCCCCGTAAAATGCAATTTGCAAACTGGCTATTGGATTAGCAACGAAATAATGTAAACTTCATTAGCACTATTCTCTTCACGGATTTACCCAAAATAGTATCATAAATTCACACTCCTCACATGTATGGGCTGATGAAAATCATCATTCAACTATTGTTTCGTATCATCAACATCAGTTCCAATCAATTAATGTCTGTGCAGGAATCATTGGCAATTTTTTGATTGGACCATTCGTATTGCCGGCATGACTGAATGGAGAACTTTATTTGGAATTCCTCCAGAACGCTTTTCACGAACAATTACCACTTAACACCCGCGAAACATATACTATATTCACGATGGGGCATCACCTCATATCAGAGTTGCTGTGCCGGAGCACCTGAATAACGTCTATCCAAACCGTTGGATATGTAGGGGAGGGCCTAGTCTCGTCAATCTCCAGACCTAACGCCGTTGGATTTTTCCCTGTGGAGATACCTCAAAACCTTGGTGTATTCTACTCCGATGGATGGTAGGTAGGAACTTCTACAAAGAATCACGTTTCATTGCGATCAAATAAGGAACAGTGCCGAGTTAAGGTGGAGGGTAGAGCAACGGTTAGGATTAGCGACATAAATGAAGAGTACTTAATTTTTACTCAATAGTTAAAGGTATGTAAAAAACGTTGTCCAAAGTTCTTTTCATATAGAGCTGTGAGTAATTCACAACACTTTTTTGAATAGTAATATTAAAAAAAAAATAAATTGAAATATACCTGATGATTCAAAATTATGTGTTAAAAGCTTGATTCCATTGCAGCTCTTTGGGAACCCATATTTCCTATACGAAAGAGTTTATTTGAACTTGGAATATTCCTTTTACGTGTCTTTTTCATATCCGGGAGATTTCCTACATTTTTTCGGACACCCTGTTTACGTTTTGGTAAAGTGACATGTCATGTCACTGGGTAAATCGACATGATATGTCATTTTTTCAATATTAACTTTAAATATATAATATGATGATCCTGAATCATATGAATTCGTTGTCAACACGTCAATCATGAAACCCATCACAAATGCAAAAAACTCATTCATAATATCCAAAATGAAGAAATGGGTTGGCTAAAGACATCAAGAATGTTTAGTATAGCTCAAACTACTTTGTGAAGAAAAGTTTTCAACAAAAATAAATAAGACCTCTAGTCATTACGAGACCACTTTTTCCACAGAACTTAAAGAGAAATTGGTAGCCCTTATAAATTTATTATAATTAACATTATTTGGCCTCTCTTGTAACGACGTCTCTTCCTTAGCACCTTTCTGTGAAATCAGTAGCAGTGTAATACTGGAAGACTTAAAAAGAAGGGAAGAGAGCAGAAGATTCAATTACTGGACGGACCTGCAAGGAATGAGAAAAGCGAAGACACTTCTTGGGAATTGTAACCAGAAGCGATTCAAAGAATGGATGAGCCTAAGTAAAAAAAAGCAACTTAGAGTTATGACAGGAATCCTAACGGGACATTATCACCTTAAGGGACACCCCAAGAAACTTGGATTGGCAGAGAGAGAAGAGTGCAAATTTTGCGAAAAGAAGACGAAACCTATATTCACATTCTTTCAGAGTGCGGCGTTTTAAATGCCACCACATAGAAGAGAAGGAGGTACCCATTATAAAGATTTTCCAACATTCTTCAAGTTTCTTAAAAAAAATAGGACTGGAGGACCTGCTTAATAGGCCAGGTATCCCTAACAACTTAGCAGAAGGGGAACACAATAGATCTCTTAGATCGCAGTGTATTTATCCCCATCTCCACACAGGCGCGGATTCAGGGGGGGGGCGATTCCCCCCAAGAGCTTAGATTTCAGGAAAATACACCCGATTATCCCTCTTACACTAGCAGTGTGTACGCTGTTGGCTTCCACCCCCCCATCGACAACTTTCTTCTTGCGATCGTCCCCCTAAGAACTTTATGTTTAGGAAAATAGACCCGATTCTGGCTCTTATACTAGGAATGTGTATGCTGTTGGCTTCCACCCTCCCGTCGACAACTTCTTTTTTCTTGCGATCGGCCCCTCCAAGACCTCTGAGTGTAGGAAAACAAACCCGATTCTGGCTCTTATACTAGGAATGTGTATGCTGCTGGCTTCCAGCCTCCCGTAGACAACTTGTTTTTCCTTGCGATCGCCCCCCCCCCTCAAGACCTTTGAGTCTATAATAATAGACCCGATTCAGGTTCTTATACTAGGAATGTGTATGCTGCTGGCTTCCACCCCCTCCCCCCATCTACAACTTATTTACTCCTGCGATCACTCCTCCTCAAGAGCTTCGAATTCAGAAAAATAGACGCGACTCTAACTTTTACGCTAGAAATGGGAATGTTATTGACGTCTCTCCCCCCGTCGACAACTTGCTTTTGCTTGCAATACTGTACTTTTATGATATCACCGCGCCGCCCCCCCCCCCCGCCAAAAAAAAAAAAGAGAGAGAGAGGCTGGATCCTCCCCTGTCTCCACATACATACATACATACATACATACATTACAGTATTTTCATACAGAAGAAAACGTGGAGAAACAAGTAGGGTGTAATTTATACAGTTAATGATTTAAAATAAATTAATTAGTAACTTGTATGGCAAAATTAAACAGCAAAAACACACCGGTGCAATAACTCAGCAGTCATTTCGGAAATGTATAGGTACAAGAATAACTTAATTAGTATTTCCTCGTTCAATATATTAACTTTTTCTATAAAAGAAGGATATTATATTTTAGAAAAGTTTCAGAAAGCATGTAATTGTTTTCAATATTAATATATGATATTAGTTGACACAGAAAATAAAACAATCAATAAAAATTATTGAATTTGTTTTTTATAATCAATTACTCTTAACAAAAATTAAAATTCAGTATGAATAACTTTAATATGTTGATGCATGTCAGCTTGTAATGCATTTACCATTAATGGTAATATTATATAACGTAAAATGTTATAATTAATCTAATCTCATGTTATTTGGCATTAGCAGTACTTCATATCAAGATGCCGAAATTTATCAGAGATCGAGTGTCGGTCTTTTACTAATAATATTCTAGACTCTATATTTTGTTTGTATAACATTTCAATTGAGTTGTATCACTAATCGTTATTAAGTATAAGCTTCAGTTTAGTGATACAACCTAATTGAAACGGCGCACAATCAAAAATAAAGAGAATGCCAATCTGACAACCATAGTTTGATCAATTTATATTAGATTATCCATCAAGATGGATGTGGAAATTAAGAATAGAAGCATTCGCTCCAAGATGCACAAGTTGGTGCTTTATAAGGTTAAAGTGATTTTTAGATATCCATATCTCAAAACCTATTTAATTTAAATATAACCTATACGTACACGAAAATGGCCTAAATGTATTAGGAAAGTTGTATATCTCTTGCTGTTTACGAGATCCCAATAGAGGTGGCTCTCTCGAAAAATGAATTTTTGAAACTTAATTATATCAAAATAAGTTTTCTAATATGTAACAACTTTTACCAAAAATAGATTCTTCTTATAAATTAAAAAAAAAGTTTGTTTTTCACTGATAAGTTTTTAAATAAACAGTATATAAATAATAGGAATTCCCTATGCAAAGAAAAAAAATGTTATAAATTATAATTTAACTCATATTTGATTATAACGGCAAAATGTGAACTTAATCCTAAAGTATTATATGAAACATTCATGAAGTTAATATGTAAATGACATCTTTCCTCCTTTGCCAGTTTTGCTACAGTTTATTTTGTGGTTTAGATAAATTATAAAAATCTTATATGATATTCAAAGCCCAAATATTATACATTATTCAAAGGAAGCCACTTTATATTTACAATATAATCTGAGCGAAATGGGCGGAAAATAAACGATACACAGTGGCGGCTTTGCCGTATGCATTTAAATGTTATTTCTATCTTTTTCAAATATAGTTAATTTCAATGAAAAAAAAAAACATTTCCGTTAGGACAGAAAAGACGAAATGTTGGCTACGCCTATTTATATTTATCCAGGGAAGCGCAATAGTGTGACAAAGTATCGTATTTCTTGTATTTTTCAAACATCTAAAAATATTTTCTATTATAAATATTGTTTTATAATACCATAGCGCTAAAAAAATATTTTTTTTTAATTGGATACCCTATATATCTTTGCATATTTGGATTCCCCAAAAACTATACATATGATTGCATATCTGATTTTCCAGTGTCCAGGGAAATCTCCCAGATATGAAAAAACACGTGAAAGAAATACTATAGGTTCATATCAACTTTTTTCTTAAAAGCCTCCTCTGCGGAGATATGGGCTCTCAAAATACTGCAATGAAATCAAGTTTTTTACACATAATTATTGAACCACCAGATATATTTCAATTTTTTTAAATTTGATGTACGAGTATACCAGGTAAGATCCTTCAAATTACTATCCAAAAAAGTGTTGTGAATTACTCACAGCTGCAGGGACGAACTAACTGTGACACTCATGACTCCATTTTTTCTACACCCTATATGAAAAGAATTTTATACAACAGTTTTTAGATACCTTTAATTATTGACTGAAAATTAAGTACTGTTTATTCATGTCTCTAATTCTAACCTTTTTTGAAAAAACGTCATTTTATTTACATCATATATTTGTCATATTTCGATAAAAGATACAGCTTTGTTGATGTTCAACCTCAACATTATGATAAAGAAAATCGATCCAAAATGAGAGTTTACCTACCTTTAGTTAAAAATGTCTAATTCTGTGAATTGCAGTTCGACCTATTTTCGCAAAAAATGTGCGTTTTATTTTATCTACACCAAAAACAAAATATTGTCAACTTGGAAGTTAGGAGGTAATATCACGGTAAATATCCTAATCGTACTCTTCCAGATCAGAAAACATTTCAACGAGTTAACCAACTTCTAAAGGAAAATATCATCTTAATCTTAGGAAATTTTGGGAAAATAAATACTGATGCTGGTCGGGGAAGAGCTGTACTTACGCCGCAATTAGATAAGAATATTTTAAATGCTGTAGGTGACACTCCTTCAACGAGCACTCGAAAATTATCAGCGCAGTTTAATACGTCAAAAACAGTAGTACATGAAGTTCTTCAAGAACAGCTGTTATATCCATATCATTTGAAAAAAGTGCATGAACTGATTCCTGAAGATTTTCCTCGTAGAATGCAGTTTGAAAGCTGGCTATTAGATCAGCAACGAAATAATGTAAACTTCATTAGCACTATTGTCTTCACTGATGAAGCAGGGTTTGCCGAAAATTGTATCATAAATTTATACAACTCATATGTATGGGCTGATGAAAATCCTCATGCATCTATTGTTTCGCATCATCAACATCATTTCCCATCAATTAATATCTGGGCAGAAATCATTGGCAATTTTTTGATTAGACCATTCGTATTGCCGGCAGGACTAAATGAAGAATTTTACTTGGAATTCTTCCAGAACACTTTTCACGATTTAGTAGGGCACTTACCCCTTGAAACCCGCAGAAACATGTACTACATACACGATGGGGCACCACCTCATTTCAGAGTTGCTGTGTGGAAACACCTGAATAACGTCTATCCAAACCATTGGATGGGTAGAGGAGAACATAAGGCTGTTGAATTTTTACTTGTGGGGATCCCTCAAATCCTAAATGTATTCCACTCCAGTCAATAGTAGGGAGGAACTTCTAAGGAGAATCACGTTTCATTGTGATCAAATAAGAAACAATGCTGAGTTAATGTGGTGGCTACAGCAGTCCTCAATTCATCGTTCCCGCAAGTGTATCAGACTTCATGGAGCCCATGTTGAACCCTCTTACGAAGTTTTTAACTAGGCAGTTAGTTTAGCTTTTTATTGAAGCTGTGGTGGCAGGGGAAAACTCCTTTTTGTCATATTCAATCAATAAATTATACAATCTGCAATACCTGAACCCAGCATTGCTCAAATCACACATTTAATGTAAAAGAAATTAAGGTATTAGCATCAGTGTCTGGTTTCTTTAAACGCAAAATTATAAAATCAATCAAAATCTGTAAATATGCAAATAATTTTAATAGGAATACAGATTACAGTCTACGTCACACGTGGAAATCGGTTGGTACGCTAGATCACGGCTCACTGAGCTCGAGTCGGGTATAAATACCGAGCTGTTTTTCCTCAGTGGTCATTCCGTGTTCTAATCTCGTAAAATAAACATCCCTGATAATGCCCTGTACAATCATAGGCGAAACATCTAATAATAATTCCAATTTGGATGCTAAGTAATTCGCAGAGCTTTTGAAAAAGCTTAGATCCAAAATTACCTCCTTAGGTAGCTTCAAAGGAATTTCAGGTCTACTGAAGACATTGTTGACTAAAACTTAAGCTACTATTGAGACCTACTGGTCAAGTATGGCAAATACCTCAGGTTATTCCCTGAAGCAGTTAATATCAACCAAGATGTATTTGTTGCATTTATCTGTTCCTGGAAATGGTCCAGCTATATCAATAGTCATTCATTCGAAAGGTATACCAACACTATACTTCATTTTGTTTTATATCTTGTGCTTGAACCTTGGCTAACTGCACATTTAGAGGACTATCTACACCATGATTTTACGTCTTGGTAGTAGTTAACCCAGTAAAATGTTTCTCGAAGTTTGTAATTATGAATTTCTTCTAAAACCACAAGAAATTTATTTTTGGATGCTACTAATTGATGTCTAATTTCCTTGCCATCGACACTTTCCCAGGATCTCTTTAGTAATTTGTCTTTAATCAATAGCGAATCCCACCGAGTCCAAAGTGCTTTGAATCCAAGATATCTTCCCAATAAGTACTCCTTTCATTATTTTCTTTTAGTTGAAGTTGATCTTTTCTTATCCGAGCTGTATTCCACATTAGATCAACTTCAAAAATGACTCTCCGAATGGAAACCCTTCTCTTTATTCTTTAAAAAACGAATAGGGGGTAAAAAGAAATGAAGGTATTAGCATCAGTGTCTGGTTTCTTCAAACGTAAACCTATAAAATCAATTGAAATTTGTAAATATCCAAATGCAGGCTCACTGAGCTCCAGTCGGGTATAAATACCCAGCTGTTTTTCCTCAATGGTCATTACGTACTCTAATCTCGTGAAACAAACATCCCTGATGATGCTTTGTACAATCAAAGGCGAAACATTGGATAATAATTCCAATTTGATACGGTCTAAACCCCATAACCACGATTTTCAACTATGGTTGTCATTTTAAACTTAATATAAAAAAGGTTAAACTTCTAGAATATCACTAGTACATAATTCTAATTTAGAATCATATTCGTATATGTACGAAGCCAGTCGCTACTACACCATATAAACGCCTAATAGAAAAACAATATTTACCCTGATATTAAATGGAAAGACAATAGAACGACTAAATCACTATTTAATTATTTACCGAAAATAAACAGATCGGTAATTTGATATAAATTAAAACTTTTCATTACAAACAGTAATTAGTACAACACAATATTTCTGAATTGAATATTTAATTGGAGATATTAATTAATAAGTTTAGTTTTCGAAATTATAATATATTCATTTACGATGTATTATTTATTTAGCTGTTAATTACTTTCCCCATTTAAAATTAACTCAATCAATATTTGTGAGTTGAATTTTAAGTTAAATATTATTATTTTAAAAATCTAGAAAATCATTTTCTGTTGAACTCAGCTTTATACTTTTTTTTTTAGCTAAAGCTTCAAGTATTAAATAATCTATCCGTCAGTTATTCCATAATGAAATCATGAACGAATCAATAGTAAAATAGTGAAATCAAGAATGTATGAATATTGGTACGATTTTCTCTCTCTATATTTTCACTCACTGGATTAGAAAAATAATACCATTTTCACTAATTACTTTGAACTATTTAATAACTACTTGTCTGCACTCTTACTGTTCGAATTTAACTAAATCATCTAAATCCTACTTATCTATTTATATACACCTACAAAGTAGACTCTATTCAAAGTTTAGAACCCCACTAGAAAAATGACTAACAATAACAACTAATCGATATAATATATCAATAAGGACACTTTCAGACAGTTCTTCGTTACAATACTTTGCTGAATTCCCCTGGTCCTTTTCATTACATTACCTCCTTGTACTTATGATCATCTCGATCAGCTTTGATATTTTCGTAGTATGGCTTCAATCATTTTGGCCCCGGGATTTTGTTGGATTCTATTCAGAACAGCAATATATGGGCTCTCCCATGTTGAAATGAACTTAGGTGATTTTCCTGTCTTCTTCTATGCATTTCATGACCAAATTATATAATCTAGCTGGAACCCTGCCGATTTCACCTTGATGTCATTTCTTGTCTTCATTCGGTCTGTGGCCAGATCTATGCGTTCCCTAACCAAACCATGAACGTCTCGCAACTTGTCTTGTAAGGCATCCAGCCGGTCTTAAATCTCCATACTTTCTGAACATTATATCGCAAGGCAGTCTAAGTTCCGTTTCAAATATGACCTTGGCTGGTGAAACTCCGATAGTTTCTTGAATTGCCGATCAGTAGACCATTAAAAAAATTGGGAAGTTTTTATCCCAATCTTACTGACGTCTGTCCATAAGCTGTGGAAGGTGCTCGTCAATGATCCTATTAAATCGTTCAACCATGTCATCTGACTGATGATGTAAAACTGTTATTCTGGTTCAATGGATGCTAACTGGTCGCAGAGCTTTTGAAAAAGCTCCTTGGTGAGAATGTAGCTCCAAACGAATTTCAGGTCTACTGAAGATATTGTTGACTAAAACTTCAGCTACTATTGAGGCCTCCTGGTTAAGTATGGGATATACTTCAAGTTCTTTACTGTAGCAGTCAATATCGGCCAAGATGTATTGGTTGCATTTATCTGTTCCTGGAAATGATTCAGCTATATCAATGGGCATTCATTCGAAAGGTATTTCCACACTATACTTCATTTTCCCTTATATCTTGTGCTTGGACCTTGGCTTACTGCACATTTAAAGCAGTATCTACATCATGATTTTACGTCTTGACAGTAGCTAGTCCAGTAAAATATTTCTCGAAGTTTGTCGTTGTGAATTTCTTCTGAAATCACTAGAATTTTGTTTTTGAATGCTACTAACTGATGTTTAATTTCCCTGCCATCTGCACTTTCCCAGGATCTCTTCAGTAATCTGTATTCAATCAATAGCGATTCCACCGAGCCCAAAATGCTTTAAATGTGAATCCTATATCTTCCCAACTAGGACGCCTTTCATTATTTTTTTTAGTTAAAGTTGGTTTTTTCTCATCTGAGCTGTATTCTACTCTGGATCAACGTCAAAAATGGCTCTCCAAATAGTAAACCCTTCTTTTTATTCTGTATTGCTACAATGCTTAAATTCTTCCTTACATGATCTTCTTGACAAGGTATCTGCGTTGTTATGCAATCTTCCCAATCTAAATTTGATTTTAAAATTGTACTGTTGAAATTTGTCAAGCCATCTGGCTACTTGTTTTGAAGGTTGCTTCATATTTAAGAGCCATTTAAGAGCATCGTGGTCCATTCTTATTAAAAATTCTTGTCCATTCAAATATTTATGGAAATATTGGACAGCTTTGACCATGACGAGCAGTTCTTTCTTCATGGCACAATAATTTTTTTCCGGTTTTGAATGACCTAGATGAAATGTGCAATAATTCGCTTTTGGCCCACCTATATTTGAGACAATACTGCTCCTACCCCTATGTTTCTGGCATCAGTATCTAATATAAATTTCCCATGATCTTGTGGATATTCTAAAATTGGACTGGAACATAAAGCAGCCCTTAGTTTCCGGAAAGCTTGATTACAATCAGAATTCCACTGATAAGGAATCTTTTCTTCAGTAAGCTTATGCAAGCGTGAAGCAATATTAGCAATCCTCCACTGTATGTGCATGCGAGTGCATGCGAGAAAGCTTCTCAATTTATACAGGTCATATTGTCAGAGCCAATCTCTGTATTTTTCTTTCATTAGTGTGGATTTTCTCTAGCGATATGTCAAAATTCAAGGTTTTGTTAAAACAGTACGCACATTTCAGGGCTAAGTCCAAGGTTAGCGTTTTTGATTCTTGCAAAAACGTCCTGTAGATTCTGTAATTATTCATCAAATATTTTTTTCACGATTACGACATCATCAAGGCAATTATTGTTTTGTACTGATTCAATTAATCACTCAAAAGTTGCAGGAGCGTTGCAGAGTCCAAATGATATGACATAACAATTATACAGACCAGCACCAATGGATAAAACAGTATTTCCCTTACTTTATTTTGGATGTCTACTTGCTAACATCCACTTCTTAGATCCAATGTAAAGAACCATTGTGATCCAACCAACATTGTAAAATTCTAGGAAGTGGATAGCTGTCTTTCTTAGTAAGACCATTAAGCTTCCTGTGGATAAAACAGTATTTCTCTTACTTTATTTTGGATGCCTACTTGCTAACATCCACTTCTTAGATCCAATGTAAAGAACCATTGTGATCCAACCAACATTGTAAAATTCTAGGAAGTGGATAGCTGTCTTTCTTAGTAAGACCATTAAGCTTCCTGTAGTCAACACAAAATCTAGTAATTCCATCCTTTTTGACTATCAATACAACAGAAGATAACCAAGGACTAGATGGTTTTATTTATTTGTTTCCAAAATTATATTAAGCTTGTTTTCAGTGGCAAATAAGTTACGTGCAAATTTTTTTTTATTTTTCAGCTTTTTTATTCCGATCACGATTATGCCTGGAATAAAAAAAATTGGAATTTTGAAATTAAATATGCTATTTGAAGGAAGGTTTGAGTTAAAGTGTATTACAAAATATATAATTTTGATTCCTCAAAAAATAAAATACGGTGTGCATCAAAAACCTTTAATATTTTCCTGTTTTTATTTTCAAATGCCTACTACTCCTGAAACTGATTAATATAACATATTTACACTTTTATCTAACAAAGTCAGCAGAAAATAGGATTTACGTACATAGTTGCGATCTACTTTTTATACAGAGTTATTCAGAAAAAATGGTTTTATAATTGCATTTAGCTTTTAAATATAAACAATATTTCCTAATAAAAATATTTTCTAAAGTGAAAAATAGTGGTACTTTACTCTTAATGTAATTTCAAATTTTTTACTCTTTCTAGTATACTATATAGATATCCACCGGATTTGATGATCCTATTTTGATTTGGGGACATGCATAACTTTTCTGAAATAAAATCAATTCATTGAATTCAAAGATAAACATTCTTCGCATACGCTGCGCACTTTCTGCCGGTCACTGTATATGGCTACATACAGGATGAACCAACAGTGCATCCAAATGCAATAGGTTGGTAATTACATGAATTATAAAAATATTTAAGATTAAAGTTTTAGGGACTGCTGGGAGTTACAATAATGTTATTTGAGTTTCAGTGAGAGTCCCTTATACCCAAATCCATTTTTTACTAAAATATTCGTGGATTTATATGTAAAAGTTCTATTAATAGAACATTTGTATATTGTTATATTCTTGAACTCGTATCTTTTTAAACAAATTTAATTGTACTTTTCTATAAACTCAATACTCTTAAACTGCATTTTATGACAGGAAATATTTTTTTTCTCAAAGTGAATTATTTTTTTAAATTTATTGATATCATTATACAGAATCATAAGGTTTTCTAAATATTCTTTTAAAAAATTAATAAGGAGAAAAAACACTTAATTCACAAATTTCACAAATATAAATGGTTATCCGATTTAATAATATTGAACTGAATTAGAATTTGTTTGTTAGCTACAAAACCTTGTTTCAGTACAAAAAGGATTTATCACGAAAACTTTCCCAGCACATCAACCACAGAGACGCATTTTTAAAAGACTCATGCAATGGTTTAATGAAACGGGAAATGTATAATGAAGTAAAACTCATCGACCCAGGCCTGTTTTAAATGAGAACGAGTTATCAGTAAATTGGAAAATAAGTGTTTAAATAAAATTAAAAAGTTAACCATTTATAATATCCTTATTCGAAAATATTTTAAACGACTTATTATTATAATATTTTAAGAATAATCTAACGGTGTAATTACAACTTTAGTACGAGGTGCGATTAAAAAGTTATTCATCTTAATTTTATTATTTTCAATGAAACACCCTATATATTTTTACATGATTGAGTAGAGCTTTTGATTGTATTTATAATAATTTACCACACTCATGTCAAAATGCAAAGGTAAGCTGGATGTTGGGACTTTGCATTAAAAATCGTAGGAAGGCGCGAATAAAAAAGAAAAGGTGTTATGATGCTTATATTTAAACCTATCGATATTTTTTCAAATAATTTGAGTTTGCTATGAAAAACAACAAAAAACAATTGTTTGAAGATACGCCATTTAAGTTAATGACGTTGTTTATTTTCGTGACGTTTTGCTTCCATTATGATTATTAAAAATGATTTATGAAAATGACGACAAGTATGATATGATGTGTACGTATATAGAAAACGAAAAACACCTAGAAAATGCCCTTAATCTATATTTTCAACGTTTTCAACATAGGCGTCATCCAGATTTTTTTTAAAAACTTGAAAAAAAATTGAAAAATTTTGGAAGTTTTAATAAACCTCTCCACCACTCTAAATTTAAGAAATTAGATAAAATAGATAGGCGAAAGCCCAAATTCGAGTAACACTGTTGTCAGTCATTCTTTACACAGGCAAAAGTGATAAAAATTAAATATTTTAATTGGAAATTTATTTTTAGCAAGGAAAGCCAACGTCTATAGCTAAAATAGAAAAAGAAGTAAGAGGTTCAACAACAAAAAAATACTGAAGAAAAACCGTTATTTTCCTTACAAAGTAAATATGATGCATCTATATCCTGGATATCATAAAGAAGACTACAGTTTTGCCACTGATTTTTAAGTAAATGTGACGAAATATCTACTTTTTATAACAATGTTTTATAGTCTGATAAAGCAAGAATTGCAACTAACGATGTTTTAAACCGACAAAACGAAAGATATTGATACAATACAAATCCTTATATAGTGCGAGAAGTTCGTCAAGAGGACAGATCTTCTTATAACATAATTTGTTTTTAAAAGGTCGTAAGGGTGTTTATCACATTTTCGAAGAAAATCTCAATACAGAAGTTTACACTAACATATTAGAAATCAATCTTATGAATCTATTGGATGATGAATAGAACCATTTAACATTTATATTTTTATGTTCAACAAGATTGGTACTCTTAGTCATAATACCTTATAAGTAAGGAAGTATTTAAACAAACGCTGTCCCGATCTAACACCACTGGATTTTTTCTATGGGGATTTCTAGAAAATGAAATATACACATACAAGCATAGAAATTGGCCCACCCCACATTTATGACTTTACCTGTATTTTTTTAGAAACTACATGACAGACTAACATAAATTCTAATGCAATTTGAAAGGTGAATTATTATGTTTTTACAGAGGTATGAATTTATTGAAATTTCTTTAATGTTAGGCTAAAAATTATAAAATGAAATGGATGAAACAAATTATCTTTAATTACTACAAAAAAAAAGATACCTTGATAATCAACTAAGATGATAACAATGTCAATATTAAATCACTAATAATGGATCTGACCTCTTGCGCTAATTACAGCTCGTATACGTTTAGGCATTATCAAGTTCGATATAGTTTCTAGCAAGAATATGAAGCCACTCTTCTTATACTGCAATAATGAGCTCTGAGATTGACATTGCGGCACGAATCCTAGCTCAGATTCTTTGTTTAAGCTCATCCCATAAATGTTCAATCGGGTTTAGATCGGGACTTAACGCTGGCCATTCCATAACCCGCAAATCGACTTCTCTAATGTAGTCCTGGACAATTCTAGCAGTATGCAGCCTTGGATTGTCATGCATAAAAGTCAAATTATCTCCAATATAATCGATATAAAGTACCACATGTATTGCTAGAATTTCTTCAACATACCGAACGCCTGTTAATCCTTCTCTCTCTCTCTCTCTCTCTCTCTCTCTCTCTCTCTCTCTCTCGACAATGGGCAGGATCAGCGATGAAAACAAGGTCCGTTCGTGCTGCCATAGAAATTTCACTCCAGATCATGCACGAACCAGAGTCGTAGCCAATCTCTTCTTCAATGCAGCACTCTGAAAATCGCTCTCCTGGTCTCTGGTAAACTTTTTGTCTTCGATCGCATCCATAGAGACATATCCTGGTCTCATCGGAGTACAAAACAGACCGCCACTGTTCCAATGTCCAAATCACATGATCCCGTGCAATGCAGACGTACTTGACGGACTGGAGTAAGTTTTAGACCAGTTGCGGGACATTTGGGCATCAGGTTTCTTTCCTGCAATCTTCATCTTACTGTCCACTGACTAATATTCACTTCTCGGACCTCACAAAGCTCTTGTTGCCCTTGAACTGCATTAAGTCGACAGTTTCTGAATGGCTTGGACAAATAAAGGGGTCATCAAATTCCGTTGTACATCGCTTTTTGCTTCTTCCGAGGCGCCGAGGAAAGAATCCGATCTCTTCATAACGTTCGTAGACCCTTCGAACCGCTGCACGTGTCATATGCAGCCGACGCACAACAAGTCAATGGCAATGTCCATTTTCGCGTAAAATAATTACTTGTGCGGCTTTTCCGGCATAGTATGCAATAAAGTAACACACTTTGAAACTAATAAAATTATAAAAACCGAATTGGTTTCAAACTATTCCAGAGACAATAATTAAATCTGTCAAAATTTGTATATACTCATGATAACTTCCCGTAATATACGTTTATTTTATTTTCCGTTACTACACTTCATAAACAATACGCTCTCTTGATAAATTTATCTCCTTGTCCAGGTATATTATATCATCTTTCAAACTGTATAAGTTTTGTTTTGATTTAGTCAATAGTTTTTCAAAAAAATACATTTGAAGTCAAAAGTGTGCAGTGTGCCTATAAGGAGACCATTAATACTCAGGAACAACTTTTTGAACTAATTCACAACGCGTTTAGACAAATAAGGAATCTTCATATTCTTAACGCAGTAAGATCTGTAAGAAAGCGCTGTCAAAAGTGTATTGACAATAATAAGGACCCTTTCGAGTTTTTTTCTGGTCAGATTTTTATAAAAAAGACAGCTTGTTATTTAAAATAAATTATGTTTTGTTGATGTTCTTGTTTTTTAATACTATTTTGTCAATATCTCAAAATACAGCTTGCTTTATCATTTTGACATAGAGTGTGGTGTATTTTTATAAATATAATTAACTCTACCTTACCATCCAAAAATATATAGGATGTTCTATTTAAAATACCCAAATTGGGATCACTTTTTAACAACACCTCGTATTAAAGTTATGATTACACCATTAAAGTACTTTTCAAATATTATAAAAATAAATCGTTTAAAATGTTAAAATATCTTTTTAAATACGTCACAGGGCATTATAAAATAGTCAATTTTTGAATTTCACCCTGTACCTTCATAACAAAAGAAAAATTTTAACTTCTGTTTGCTGAATATTCAGTTTCCCTAAAAACAGCTCCTGGATGCTACAGTAATTTTTTGCTAACTTCAATGATTAACGAGAAACCCGATAAAAGTATCGAATTTGGTATACCCTCTATAATTGAAAAATATTGGAATAAATATTTGTGTTTGTTCACAGTAGTTATATTTATAAATTGCACATGGCCTTCTTACAGTGGCGTAACTAAGCGTATGTGGGTCCCCCTCCCGCAGATTTTTGAATGCGCCCACTACTTTGCCTCCGTCGTGATCCTTCGTATTTATTTCTTCATTTTCATCAAAGGACTAGAGAGCGCCCTTAAATTGACTCCGCCCCCCACCCCGCACCGCGGGGCCTGCGGTGTCGTTATTTACGCCACTGCCTTCTTATTATGATTATGCCTTTACGAATTATTTGATATCAACCAGAGATTACATCATATTATATCTTAACATATAATACAGAGTTTGTTTGGTAATAATTAATTAGGCTACTAACCGCGCATATAACGTTAGGAACCTAAACCCTTTAATATTCATTTAACAAGAATTCTGAATCACAATCCTTCCATACCAACTTACACTAAATAGAGAAGACATGGATTTCATTGAAGTTAGTCAGTCTATCAACTAAACGGTCTAGTGAACAATTTTTTAAGTCGTCGAGATTACTGACCTCTACTATGGACCCCGACTTTTGTCGGCTGTTAAAGCCAACAAATGGCAAACCGAGGGCGAAAAAGTGCCTTTCTACTCATTGGGCGCAAGACATATTTTTGGATCGTGGGCAAGTAAGGGCATGCGCATAAACGACTTCTTATTATCGATCAGTTGTTTCGTAGGGCCATCCGTAAACAGAACAATATCGGCTCGATGCCATATTTTGCTTGTGTGTTGCTTGCAATTCAGACGGATTTAGATAAATGCCTAAAGAATCTAATTTTTTTGACATTTTTGTGAAACAAATGAGTTTAAAAATTATGGAAGATGACAATAGATCTTTATTTTACCACGTTTTGATGGAAAATACAAAAATAAGGTTTTTTAGTTTTGCAAAGAAACAAACCGAGGAAATAAAAGTGGAATTTATAAGAAAATTAACCAAATTAGTTTGGTTTGCAGGCCAATAATATTTTAATAAAAATGTGTACATATTTATTTTATTTCCCTTTTTTTCCATAGGGTAAACAAATAATGCTGCTTTACAACATTTTTGAATTTATTGTCTGTCTGTGAATTACATTTTTTCTGTAAATTTTACTAAAAAATAAATATTTTAAACAGAACCTTAGCTACATATTGGCTGTGTTTTCATATCACATTAAATTTCCAAAGCATGTAGTATGATATATTTTTAGCACTTTCCAAATATTTACCAAAAAATAAACTGAAGTTTGAAGCAGTAATTTCTTTAAAAAAAATTCTAAAAATTCGCATAAAACCATAAAATGGTTTATTCTATCGTATAAAAAAAGTACATATACCGAAAAAATGGTACAATCAATTTTCATAATCTATTGCATTACTTACACAAATAAAAACTAACGAATCATTTCAAAATAAATTTATTTGGCAGTGCAAGTAAATATAATTACGAATAAAAAAAATGAAGTTGGTATATTTTAAAACATAGATATACATATAACTTACAATAATTATAATGCATTATTATTTTGTTATATACATAAAATATTTCAGTAGAAGGTTTCTACCCTAGCCATAATCGGATATTGGCTCTATAATTTCTTAGATCTGTTTGAATTATTTTTCCACCTTGCCAACAAGTTTTTTCCAGTTGCTAATTTTTTTTTCTATCCGGTAAAGTTCAGGATGATACGGTGATACGCATACAAAACGATGTCCATAATCTTGCATAACTTCATCCAGCTTATATTTAACCGATGTTTTCACCCAACTCAAAGTTTTTATTCTGCAGTCATTTGATGATTTATTATTTTCTACGTCTCAAGATTCAGGACATAGCGTTAAAGGCGTTGTTCACTAATAATACTAGTTTTGGAAGTAAATTAGAATTTAGTTATGTTCGTACTCCTTTTATGAAATTATCATGCTTCATGTTGTCATTGTAATCCCCACTTTTATATCTTGGAATAAAAATTAATTAATATGTTAACAGAAGCAAAATATTATGAAATAAATTAGACAATCTGAAATTCTTTTGTTGGTACTTTTTAATTCACCCCCAACAATGAGCTTGTTTACTTATTTATGCTCCGTTCACCATTACGACAGAAAAATATTAATAAATAAAATTATTTTTAAATACTACATATCTTTTGAAAAACTCATTTCGTATCAATATTTTCTTAAAAAATGTAAAGAAAAAAGAAGTGAGGAAAAAAAGGTCGTATATTTTTTCGTAATTAGAGAATAAATTGCGGGACCTTAAAAAAATTAATCAATCACTCCCACTTCACAACAAGAAAATTCACACACACAGACAGAAATAATAGTTTAGACGAATAGACACATTTTTTTCACAATTTTACTTTAACAGTATAAGAAACGACTGAATTAACTCTCATCGGTACCGACACTGATCGGATTATTCAGTTCTGCTTCAGATATCATTTGTGCTCATATGATGTGACTCTCAGAACATGAAAGTTAGATGAAACCGACTTCTTTACTAAAGAATGCAACTCTAATAACTTTCTTCATTCAGATACCATTTATGACGAACTGAACTAACTAAATAGATTTTCGAAGTTCGGTCCTGTCGATGATCAGCTGATTATATTGTAGTGCACATGTCAACCGTTGTTCTGCGATATTTACGTTTTATTGTCGTAAATTAGCCATTTTTTAAATTAAACTTTGCAGATCTAGTAAATATTTTATCTATGGTCGAGACCGGAAATCAAACGTGCCCGTACCGAAGCCCGCTAATATTTCCTAAGTGAAAACGATTATCGGTAACCTTGACTCCAAAACAATATTTTACTTTTACTTTACTTTTCCCAAAAATTAACTTTATATTTCCTAATAGGACGGTCGACAACAATCCTACAAGGATACAGCAATATAAAGTGTGACGCACTAAATAAAAAATTTAAACTATATATAAAATCAATATGCTAAAGAAAGAATTCCAAAAAAAATCAACTCAATCAAACTTTTTATAAATAACTTTTAATAAATAAAATAAATATTATTTGAGAGAAAATTTCAGTGGCTTTTTTGTAACAATTAACTTTGACATGGTATCTATTTTCATGAAATTTAACAATTAAAATGTGGCCTTCCTCGGTTCATTAAATAGTTTGTAATTTAAATAATAATAAATAATTACTTAAGGTATAATTAATAATATTCGTGTCCATTAAGTAATTACTTACACCAAAACAGCAGATCCGGGTTTTCTTTAAATAGAAATTTGTATTAAGAGACTATTTTTACCCAGTTTACTTCATTAAACAAATTGGTCTGTTTTTATTAACATTAATTTTGTTTTATATAAAATTTTACTAATATTTTTCGAGTTTATATATGCTAGTAAATCCTTATTGCCTAACATAAAACATATTTTGAATATTAAAATTTAATGTTTTTTTTATTAACTGACAAATTTTATATTAATTACTTGAATAATTTATAAATGGGGGACTTCTGTTCATTAATTATTTATATAACGATTAATAAATTGTCATCAATCTGAATATGTTTTTGAAAACTGAGGCCTTAGGGTGCCGCATGACGCGGCGAGCTGCGACTAGTATGAAAGAAGTCAGCGTAACAATAGGCACTATCGACAACATAATAGCTTCAACATGGTGCCGCACAACGCGCACCGCCACGTTGTGCGTTTTACCAGCAGACGAAAGTTTGACACAGAATTACACAATCTGATAAGGTTGTTAGGTGGAGAATATTAAAATTTAAAACATGTTAATGTTGCTTTCTATACCTTCATTAATTAAAAAACACAAAATCAAATCTTGTAAAATTCTGATATAAATTAAATAATTAAAAACACAATTTTTTTATTCTACTCGTCAAATTTTATGGCAAAACGCAAAAATCACTGGAGATTTCTTTTTTTGTCAGCACATCGTTCCCCCCCTATCATAAACTTTGGAGATAGTTTTAAAATACTTATATGGTAGAGATAAGTTCAAAGCTTTGATAGTCAATTTTCAATATATGGCTAAAAATTAGTCAGGTTTAATTTTGAATCTCCCGGACCTGTGATTTCTAAATGTTTTTTTGTAAGAAGATTGGCAGCCACGCTAAAACTCCTGTTCCGACCTATGACGAAGAAGAAGCAATCAAAAACTAGTAGCAGCTATATCCCTCTATTGTCAAAATGACTAATATCCATTTCTAAACTTTACCTTTAATTCTCCTTTAGTACTTCCGATCAGTCCTAGTAATATGACCTTCGATTCATTAGTGTCATGGGGTTGATAATCCTCTATAGTATTTCCATGATCAAAACATCCTCAAATATATAAAAAGGCACACAGAGGACCAGCCAGCTATTTCCAAATTGTTCTGGTTATTTAGAAATGTGGCGACCGTGGAGCTCTAGTGAGATTTGTGAAAGTGAAACAAATCGAAAAGTGCATCTATCAACAGATGCTAAAGAAATTATTAAGAACGTGTTTCTAACCTTAATGGAACGCGGTAATTTGTACCTTAAGAAAGCTGTAGAGAAAACAGCTCTACTTACAAGGAAAACTTTTTCCGCGGTGTGGAAAATTACGCAAAAGCTCATTTTAGAACGCAAAAAAAAGTGGTGCTGGTGACGAAACATTATACGACGAAAAATTTATAAAATGTTCCAACTTTAGACAATTTAATGAAAATACTTGAAAGAGATGAAACCGAAATTAAGTGCTCAAGAACGACTTTGTGGAAGTTCATCAAAGGAATAGGGTTTAAATTCAAAAAGATTAATAAAAGACAAATTCTAATGGAATCCAGGCGTCTAATGGAATCCAGGCGTCAGTGACTACAGAACGCAAAAAAGACCAATAATTTATTTAGATGAAACATGGATTGATACCAATGACACCCCAACCAGTGGATGGGACGATTCCAGCGCTAAGTGTGACACGTGCGCCGTAAAACCGCGGTAAAAGAATAACAATTTTACAGGCTGGATCTGTGACGAATGCTTTGTTTATTTCATCCAAAAACATTAGAGATTCTTGTGTTGACTAACATGACGACACAACAGCGGAGCTATTTGAAGATTGGTTTAGAACTAAATTATTGCCTAATATTCCGCCAAATAGTGTTATTATTATGGACAACGCGAGTTACCATAGTAGACAATTAAACAAAGTACCTTGTTCCAATGATCCAAAAGCCAAAATTCAAGACTATATGTACGATAATGATATATATTTTCATGAAAACTATACAAAAAAAGAGTTGTTGGAAGTGCTTAATAGTTTATCTATAAAAAAATTTATCAAATTAACTGGAAGAATTGTGTAAAACATGTAAAGGAAATAGAAAAAAACCTATGTCTATCTTAAGAATGCAACAGAAAATTTAGTTTTTAATGTAGATGACAGCGACAGTGAAATAGATTTAGTTTCGTAATATAGAACTTAGTGTTAATTAAGTATTTATACATATGCAAATAATATAATATATTATATTACTATCGGGTTTTATTTAATTTGATATAAAAATTAACTCTTGCCTGTTAACTTATTTCCTACGAACATAACAAAATAAAAATAAACATTGCTTCGGACCTGAACAGATTTTGGTATAACATTACGGCTGTGATTGAAAGGATTTATTGCAGGTTTATTGTTATTAGTGATTGAACTTTTTAGTCGGTTTCTAATAATTCTGAATACTATATATATATATATATATATATATATATATATATATATATATATATATATATATATATATATATATATATTTAGTAAACGTAGAACTATATCAGCTTCATTAAAGACATAAAAGGGTGTGAATAAAGTAAAACGCGAACAGTGACAGCAGTCTTCGTTCCAATCGCAGATTTAAGAAGTATTAGTTTGCGTGTTCCCAATACCGGCCGTTTCCAGGGTGCAAGAGTGAAAGCAGTAATCTCTTCTCTTTCTCAATTAGATGGTTAGATACACTGCCAATTGCGACGCATCTAACCACGCGACCCCAAACGCCAATAATACTCCATGTCTAGTTATATGAGCTGCCCTCTCTTGCACTGTGGGAACGGCCAGTATTTGGGAGGTGCAATGTAATATTTCCTAAATCTATGATTCCATCATATTCCTTCCATGTTAACAGTTACACAAATTTAAAAAAATGGCGACAAAACAAAATTTATTCTTTTACACCATCGCCAAAGTGGTAGTCCACCTGTATCACCTGTAGGTATGTGGCAGTGCCCTATTGGGTCTGATCAGATGGGCGTAGGGCGTAGGGCGTAGGGCGTTCATGCCTACGTGCCGATCAGTTCTGATTTTTCCCCGTGTGGTAGTACATGTTGGCCGCCACCTAAATAACGGTAGAGTAGAGTAGGTTTGCTTAGCCTGCTTGACCGGTGACACGGGGCAGGGGGGTCTGCGTTCACATTTTGAGGGGAATTATTTTCTTCATAGACTAACTTCTGGTAATTCATATGATAATTCTATGTTAGTTTTGAAAATTTGTGTTTCGTTGGGTGCTTAGACAGCAGATGTGGGACTGGACATGGTTTTGTTGCAAAACTGTTATTGATTTTTGTATTAAAAGAAGTTGGGATGTTGGCGGTCTTTGAAAATTTCAATTATCCTGAATATTGTTAGGACTTTAAATTATTTGAATTCGACACTCATTGGTTAAGTGTTATAAAGTTATGATATTTTGAGAGTTGATATGAAAATTTTCTGGTTTGTATAAAATATCTTGGAAACAAAGAGATGAAGCTCCCGTCTGATTCAAGACTGAACATTGAAAAAGTCGCTACTGACTTAAGCACGAGTAATTCGCCAAGGCGCTATTCTAAGTAATAGTATCAATTAAGCAACTTTGAGATTTCTTTTTACTGTTATTTAAGATAAGAAAATTTCTCAATAATAGCCTAACTTTTTGAATTTTGCATTTGCCAACAAATAAGAGAGTTCGTTAGAAGGATTTTTCAGACTCTGAAAATTTTAAATAAGTAAGAAGAGGTCTCTGGAAGTAAGGTATAAGAAGTTTTTTATTTTGTGAGTTTACAAATTTAAGAGCTGTTCCTCTTATTGTATTTTTCATACGGTAACTAAAAAAAAAAATATTTGATTTCCTAACGAGGTTTGAACTCCTTCAAACTCGGGCATAATAAAAAAATTTTCTGAAAGATTGTGGGTTCCTATAGAGTTTCTGGGTTTTTCTTCATTTCAACAAAAATATTCGCTGGGTGTTTTTTCGTTAGCGATCTTTGAGTTATGATACCTATTTTCGTTATATGCTTCGTTTAGGGATAAGAATATATATTTATATATATATATATATATATATATATATATATATATATATATATATATATATATATATATATATATATATATATATACAGGGTGTCCAAGATAAGGATCCTAACCATGGGGATCTCGGAAACAGTTGGAGATACGAGGTCGGTTAAATTAGAGAAAAGTTGCGCAATTTAGTGCTAAATTAAACGCAATTTAAAAATTTTAAAAATTCAAAATACTTCCGGAGATTTCCGGAAAAAACCGAATTTTGGCAAAATCGTTTTTAATTTTTGTAGGCTTTATTTAAAGAGATATCAAAAAATAAAAGGTAGATTCTTCTTGCCACTTTTTATTTTTTATAATTTGGTCTAAACAAAATTTAAATCCGACGTTTCGTTTCTGAGATACCATCATGAACTTTCATTTTTTATATGGAACAAAAAAAAGTATCCCATGTATTTGATAGCATTTTTTATTACAAATTCAACGGTGTATCACACTTGCATATCAAGTGTGTAGTTCATTGGCTTTTATAAAACTGATATACCTTTCTCTCTCGCTCTCATGGAGCTCTTATGGAAAGTACTTGAACTACGTATTCGATATGCAAGGGTGATACATCGTTGAATTTGTAATAAAAAATGCTATCAAATACATGGGATACTTTTTTTTGTTCCATATAAAAAATGAAAGTTCATGATGGTATCTCAGAAACGAAACGTCGGATTTAAATTTTGTTTAGACCATATTATAAAAAATAAAAAGTGGCAATGAGAATCTACCTTTTATTTTCTGATATCTCTTTAAATAAAGCCTGCAAAAATTAAAAACGATTTTGCCAAATTTCGTTTTTTTCCGGAAATCTCCGGAAGTGTTTGAAATTTTTAAATTTTTTTAACTGCGTTTAATTTAGCACTAAATTGCGCAACTTTTTTCTAATTTAACCGACCTCGTATCTCCAACTGTTTCCGAGATCCCCATGCTTAGGATCCTTATCTTGGACACCCTGTATATATATATATATATATATATATATATATATATATATATATATATATATATCCTTTTTGTTCTGTAGACGTTTACGAGTACATATATTTAAATTTCTACAATCACTAAAAAACAATACAATTAGCTCAATTTTTTTTTAAAGAATCATGTTGCTTAAAAAAAATTTTTAAATAACTTTATTAATTTTGTGTGTATTGACCAATAATTTATAAAACCTAAAAAGTATACAATAATCATTTGACTATGTGTAATTATGATCACGTCAAAGAACGCCAGATTAATAACTTCCAAGAAAAGACAATAGGTGCAAGACTGTATAAAAGCTACAGTTCATTTCAAATTTGTTTACTATTATTGAAACGGTTTTGACATTTTGGTTGCCCAATCAGATTTTTCATTATATAAAAACTTAACATAATTAGGTTCTCTCAAATAATATTTTTTTTTTGTTAATAAACTTAAATAGGAGAAAAATAATTGAAAATGGGGAAATTGTGGGAAAAATTTATATTTTTAAAATCATAAAATTTTTTGTTTCGCTTAAATGTTGCAGAATTTAAGAATGACTTTAGAAGGAAAATAAAACAAGTATTTTTTGAAAATATACACAAACCCTTCTAAATAAATCCATATCAATGATAAAAAAAACTTGATAAAACCGAGTTTCATTTGGAACCGAACACATTTAAAATTAAACTGGTTTCATCGTTGTCTGTCACTTCTTATCCCCGAGTCTTTCCAACTTCGACAGTTTTACAAAAGCACGAAGACCTTTTTCAGCTTTTGTAATAAAAATAGCTTTCAACCAGTTCAAGAGTATCTGAATAAAATTTTAATGTGATTTTGTAGTGTTCTTTACCGCATATTTTTAGAGAATTGATGTTTGGGGTTCAAATAACTTTAAAAAAAAAAATATGAAAACCTGAAGGAAAAGTAAAAAAATCAAAACATTGAGACGTACAGGTTTCGAACAGTTAAAATTTTATATTAAATTCAGAATGATAAAATAATATATTATACATTGAAATATTAGATTGCACTGATCAACTGTAATTATGCCACACGAACTCTTGTAAGTAATCATGTTATGACTACCTACCCTCATTACGATCAGTGGCCTATCAAGACAAAGCTTGAACCCTGCGTATTTGTTGCGTAACATGTGTGAAAAATTCAATCGATTGGAAGCAAATGTCACGTCATATGCCGTTTGCTATTCCCATAATATGTACTAAGTCTCGAGATCATGTTTCGAATTGCTATTTTTGTCTTACTACAATAAGGGGCATAAATTTAAAAACGAAACAAACAGTTAAATACCATAAATTATCTTCAGCAATAATGGTAATGGTTCGAAACTCATGCCATAGACACAGCAACTGTGAAACCGAAAGTCTGGTTGAGATATGTCGATGATACCTTCATCGTATGGAAGGGCAATGATCAAGAACTTAATGATTTCTTGGAATATCTAAACACCATTCGACCTACAATTAAGTTTACCATGGAAAAAGAGGTAAATGATCAATTGCCCTTCCTAGATGTTATGGTGAACCGTTCAAACGAAACTATTTGCATTTTAGTATACAGTAAACCAAAACACTAGACCATTTCTTAACCATAGGTCTAATCATTCTGTTGTAACAAAGCGGGGAATCATACGCAACCTCTATAATCGAGCTATATCTATATGCAATAATAGCGATTCATTGAAAAAGAGGTAACAAACATTAAATCTAATTTACAACAGAATAGTTATCCTTTAAAATTAATTAACGATGTTATAAATAACTTTAAAGCAACCACCACTGGACAGCAAGAAACACATTCCTTCTTCACAATTCCGTACATTAAGGGAACCTCGGAAGAAATAAGATGAATTGCCAGCAGTTACAATATAAAAACAGCATTTAAATCAGGAAATCCACTTAAAGCTAGCTCATTTAACAAAAACAAAACCAAAATCTACCGATAAGAAAAATTGTGTTTACAAATTCCCATCTGAGCATGGTGAAATGTATATTAAAGAAACGAAACTAACTAGAAGTTAGAATTAGGGAACATAAAACTCACACTCAGAAAGGGGAAACGTCAAGATCAAGTATTGCAGAACACGACTGGGATAAACATTACCACATAAAATGACCTAAAGCTGCGGCAATATATATGGAACTCAACATGAAAAAAAAGAAAATTTATAGAATTAGCTTACATTAAAAATAATAATGGAATCCTCAGTAAACCCAATGTTAAGACACCTAATATTTGTTAAATACTATTTTGTAACATCAAATCATTGAGGTGTGCACAGTGAAGCGAAACTGTGGCGCTTTAGTGTGCACATTGAAGCGAAACTGTGGCGCTTTAATGGGCACAGTCCCTATATAAGCTCGTAGCCTTAAAACAGAACATTCAGCTTATACTTGATAACGATTAGAGATACAGCCTAATCGAAACGTCGTAAAAATCAATAAACATAAATAAATAAAGACAATACAAGTCCAATAACCATATTTTAATCAGAGCTATTCCTAGTTTCAAAATCAATAATACAATTACGTTTATGACTTAAAACAACAAATCTAGATTTAAACTAGAATTAGTAAATTATCATCATAACACTCTATATAAAAAATATTCCATTAACCTTAGAAATCAATAGAAATACACATTTAGTAAAGTGCGTAACATTCAGAAGTGATTTTCTTTCTATAAAACTCGATTTAACAAAATATTTTTAACAACATGTCTGCTTGTCATATAATGGGTGGAGCGTGTCAAGATCGTTATTCTAAAAATAACATCAGTAACCTGTAGGAATATTGTTTTATTGAGGATTGAAATAAAAGTAATGATCAATAATTTGAAGAGTTTTTTCAGTTACCTACAAAATAGAACTTTGTAAGTTTTTGACAACTATAGTATTAGTAAGTTCTACTATATATATATATATATATATATATATATATATATATATATATATATATATATATATATATGTAAATACTCAATGCTAACGTAGAGACTTCTTAACCGCGTGCATGTTATTTTTAATGAACAAGATTTTATTGTTTTATTATTTACATATATGTAAGAATAATTTTTTTCTTATTGCAGATGTAAACTCGAACGTTTCCTCACGTGTTTAATTAGTTGGGAAATCAATTTTTTAATGTTTGATTTTTCATCGTCTTGACGAAAGGTTGCTTGTTATTGTTCCCAATTTTTTTGTTCCGCAAACCATATACCAATTTATTCTGTTTTCACAATTTTTCCAACATGTTTTTGACAGCTGAAGCCTTAGTCTGCTGATCGAACACCCAACGCGGCGAGATAGGAATAGTATAAAAATGAATCCGTGTCAACAGACCCTATTACACTTATTAATTAATTGATGATGATGTTATCGACAGTGCCTGAGTCAGCTTGCTCTTATTGTCTTGGCAATTATATATGGGCGAGGTATTTATGATTCACTTGCTACAAAAAGCAAAAGCAGCTCTTCCTGACGTTACTCTTACCAAAAGTTCAAATGTCCCTCAAAACTCATAAAATGGTAACTCCGGGAAAAGTTCGTCTTTACGGATAGACTTTTCAGGTTTATATCTCAAAATATAGGATAGACCTATCTGATTTTGGTGTAGATTGATCAGATTAAATAATAAAACACACAGATGATCACTGATTTTGTTCTTTAACAATTCTACTCTACTGCTCGAACGACCAGTTTCACAGAAAATGGCTGAATAACAAATTTCAAACTAGACTTGTCAAAATGTGTATCTCGAGAGGTTTTATAAAGCCACGGTGCTAATTATTGGAAAAATATTTGACACAAAATATCCTCAAAATTCAATATTATTTACCCAGAAACTGCAATTGAAACAGATAATCAGTTTACAGATGTCTAAAAATGGTAAGAATACTTATACAGGAACCTCACTTGAAATTACAAGTCCAGTGAAAAACGATGCCGGTAGATGACAAGAAGCATACAATCTCTTGCGAAATTCCACGTCTAAATAAAACAGGCGTAAGAGTAAAAAAGAGGCTGTTACAACCCTATGAATATTTCTCATAATTTCTCCGACACAGTCCGCCTTGTGCGTTGATCAAGACTTGACAGATTGCTGCGCAATTTAATAGGCGTTACAGTATAATGGATAATATTAAAATAAAAAAAAATGTTTGAGTTGTCAACTCATACTGGGAAAGATTTAGCTTTACCAGCTATTAAAGAAGTCGTGTAATTATCTGCAAACGACCCAGTCCTTCATATTACAGGATAAATCAACTTTGCCTTTTATTGAATATTTCATGGAACGAGCGATTACTTTATCAAATATAATTTGACCAGCAACAGATGAAACACCTGCCATGGTTAGGCGTTACCGTGATTTTATAAGCCATTTAAAATAAAATATACCCGCAGTGTTTGCAATTCACTCCTAAAAATCTTAGGTATAGATTGCATCAATCTCTTCAATTCTCTCACAGTTAACAAAATTTGGAGCAACGTGTTGAATTCTAGGATATTTTCGCAGTTTTATGAAGAAAATGACGATAACGTTACCCAGTTACTCCTTCATACTAAAGTACGCTGGCTGTTGAAAAAAGGCTTATTTATGTTCGACAAGATTTTTTGAATTTTTGAATTCTGAAATTTAAAAGAAAACTTAATCAAATGGAAAGCAGAGACTACCTGTTTAAAAATTTAACTAGATTAACTTGCAGCTGCAAGGTATACTACCAAAGTTCATCATTGCAGCTTTTCTTACTAAAATTAATCTTATGAAGCTAAACATTGGACGGCGAGAATTTTCCCAGTTCCTCAACCTGTCATATATATATATATATATATATATATATATATATATATATATATATATATATATATATATATATATATATATATATTACAAGAGAAACTTTGGATTAAGCACTAATGTCAAACAAAAGGTACAGTTTAGAAATGGATATCAGTAATGTTTGCTGCAGAGAAACTGCCTGCTGCTTATTGTATATTACGGACGCTCGCAAGAAAGTTTCTGATAACTTTTCCATCTTCATATGTGGAAAGGGATTTCAGAACGGTTGCCAATCTTCATATAAAAAACCAGTGGCAAGTCACTGGTCGAAGTTTGACAGACTAATAATAAATTGAAGAAAAAAAATATAGATAGATCTTAAAAAATATATGACATACACAATTTATTATTTAGTTGCACCATTCGCGAAATATGAGCCTCCAAAGTCACTTTTAAATTTGCCCCCTTCCCTCTAATTTTAATAATTTTAGAATACTGAAAAATCTGACATAATAGCACTTACTAGATATATTCCATAAAAATAATTATGGCTAAGAGATTTCCACCAATTATGACATTAAAAATTGTCGTTTATTATTTTGGTGGGAATTGTGTATACAAGTATATACGTCTCGTTTCACCTAAATATATTATTTTCTAAAATACATAATAATTTAATAATTTTAATCAGAAGTTTATATTATTTCTACATTTTTAATTGTTTATGAAGGGGTATAATAAGTCGGATAGTCGATAAAGTACAGTTAGAGGGGAAATATTTTTTTCAGTTATCCTACATTCACGATTTTAAAATTATATGATCATTAAAGAAAACGCTTCATAATTTTTCATGGAAATTTTCTATTTTCAAGAAATTAACGGTGCAATTCTCTAATAAATTTTACGACTTAGTCTCAGTCTCGTTGCCATGGATATTAGATATTCCACGTGGCCGCTTTTGTTTTGATTATGCTGTATTACAAATGTTAACAAATAAGAGCTTATAGAAGAAAGTTAGAAATAAAAACATACAGATGAAGCCTTGGAATTAGTGAGAGAAACAAATGACTCCTAAGAGTGAACCGAATTTTTACATTTTTCACTCTTCGGCAATAAATACAAACGATTTTTTATTATTATACTTTTCATGTATCTCTTGGTGCTGACTTCAAAAATTTCTGTTACAGATAAAAATGTATAGAGTTATTTTGAGCTTTTTGGTACTTTTTTAGAAGAAGATTAATGTTTCTTCTTAATTTTATAAATTTTGTTTGTCCATTTCCACCAAAATGCAGCAACTTTGACCGTACTATTATCTTGACTAAAACTTTCTAAGGAAACTACATGATATTTTTTGAATAAAACCAACAGAAATCAATAGCTAAAACTTTTATAGGGGTATATATTTTCTTTATTAACCTCAAGAGGTGTACCCTTACATATTGACCGACAGTTACTTGATAACGGTTGGCTAGACTTTTTACGGAACAGTTCTTTGTGACATTTTTTGAATTATCTTTACCCAAAAAATCGAGAAAAAGATAAACAATAAAATTGAAGGAGAATTTAAGCTACCCGATAAATGTAATTCAATAAATAGTTAAAGACTTCCCGTTGTCAGTAATTATTTAATATTGTAAAAGGATAATTAGGAAGGAAATTAATAAAGATTTCAATAACAACACTCTGCTCCCCATTTTAATTAACTCATTAATAAGAAGTGGAGCTTAATAATTAACAACTGACAAATAAAAAATTCTTAAATATTTTCTGAGAATTATTCGTAATGACGTCAATTTTCTAATTATTGCGCAGTCAATGCAAAATATTTTACATTGATTTGTGCATACATAAATATTTTATCAGTACCATTATCGGAGCCATAAATATTTTAATTTAATTTTGCTTTCTCTTTTGGTATATTGTGACTCTTTTGAGTATTTTTAAGTATTCGAAATTAGTACAAATACTAAGTTTATAATTAATATCAAAGAGAAGAAGATTTTAAAACCTATTCCGATTGATTGATAGATATTATTTTCATATTGGAAATAATAATAATAATAATAATTTATTACCTCCTACCAAATGACCAACACAACACACATGACCCAGGTAAGTATAGGCCAATCACCTGCTTACCCACACTGTATAAGGTGATCACCTCCTGCTATGCATATTCTGAGCAAAATAACATCATTGCAACTCAACAGAAAGGATGCACAAAGGGAGCAATGAGATGCAAGGAACAATTGATTGTTGACGCTGTCATATGTAACCAAGCCTGTACCAATCGAAGAAACCTTTTTGCTCCTTATAAGAAAGTGCCATATGAGTGACTCAAAACTATATTGAGAATGTATAGAGTCAATAATAATTTTATCTCCTTTTTAGAACGTATAATGTCAACCTGTAGAACTAGGATCCAACTGCAAGTGTCATCCAGCGACACAATCGAAACTAACAAAATTCCGATACGAAGGGGAATATTTCAGTGCGATTCACTTAGCGCATTGTGGTTCTACCTTGCAATGAACCCACTATCACGCCGTTTGAACCCCACCAGATAAGGCTTTAGTATTAGAAATAACAAGGAAAGGGTAGTACGAGTGAATCATCTTCTATACATGGATGATGTGAAACTGATGACTGCTACCAGAAACCAGCTGGACCAAATTCTTAAAATTGTAGAGGAATTCTCCAGGGATATCGGAATGCAATTTAGTCTTGACAAGTGCCGTATTTTGAACATCGTTAAAGGGAAGCTACAACCAGGGGCTTTTGAAATGCAGAACGGTAAAACTATAGCTGCAGTGGAAGTAGACCAACGATACAAATATCTAGATATGAAACAGGCTAAAAGAATTCACCATCGTACTATGAAAGCTGAATTGACAGCCGAATTTGTTAGGAGGGTAAGGCGGGTATTACAAACTAATTTAAATAGTAGAAATTTGTTTAAGGCGCTCAACACGTATGCTTGCTCTGCGCTGAGCTACTCTTTTGGAATTGTAAAATGGAGCAGGACAAACATCCAAAACCTGCAAAGAAAAATAGGAACACTCCTAACAAAAGCACAAAAACATCACCCTCGGAGTGCTATTGAAAGTACAATGCTTCCAGGACACCAAGGAGTAAAAGAATTGGTGGATATTGGTAAGCAGCTCGACTAACAAATAATAAACGTACGCTCATATATCCACAGGCTAGCGGACTTTTCCATACTACATCGAGCAATATACGAGGCAGACGATTCAACGCCGCTACAGTTGAGGAAACAAGATATTACTTCCTACCACCAAACAGACCAGGTTACAAACCTGGCAACAGAAGCCACTTCATGGACGACATCCAAATGAGGTCAATCAGGACAATGTCGACAACTCAGCGTCGAACTACCGTTTGATTTCAGGACAGATGTTTCCGGAAACGGAAGGCTTCTTGTTAGCTATCCAAAGCCAGGTTATTCCGACGAAGAACTATCGGAAGTTCATCATTAAAGATCCCTCAATAGGAAATGATCAATGCAGATATGGCTGTCAAACGTCAGAGACAATCCAGCACATAACTGGAGGATGCCAAGCGTTTGTCGCAACCGAATACAAGAAAAGACACAACTCGGCCGCTAAGATACTCCACCAAGAGTTAGCAGAAAAGTTAAACCTATTACAGATAGAAAAAGTGCCTTATTACAAATACAATCCGGAGCCTATTCTTGAGAACAACCAGTTCAAGTTATATTGGACCTAACGGTTCTGACGGATCAGACAGTTGCTCATAATAGACCAGACATTATACTAATACATAAAATTTCTAGGCGAACTACACTATCGACATTGCTGTACCTGCTGTACAACGAGAAGATCGCCAAATACAGAGATCTGGAGGTGCAAATCCGAAGACAATGGGCAATGAACAGCGTCCAAACGATTCCCATAATACTATCAACAATTAGAATGATACCATATATTATTTGCTGACCATAGTCTCTTGTTTCTAGGGTCTGAGCGCTGAGGATGGTCTAAGTCAGACCGAAAGCGCTTAGCCGATAATATAAAATATACAATGAAATACGCAATCTCTCCTTTCTTCTTTTCTTCTACTAATGTAGCCCCTCTGCAGCCATGATCGCCAGCCTTTAATCCGAACGTTCTGCCAATTGTCATTTTTAATGAGCAGCCCCCCCCCCCATCTCTCTTTCTCTCTCTCCCTTAAATAAGATACTCTTATTTGAAATTTTTTTTACAAATCTTATTTAACTAAGTTGTTCCGAAATAGAAACCAAGCTTAAATAAGTAGATTAATAAAAAAATTAAAAAAATAATTTTCACTAAAAAATAAAAATATTTGAAGTAAGGCATTTCTGATTGAACTGGTGAATTAATTCGACAATGGATGTTTTTCTTTCAATATGAACGTAACATACATTATTTGTGTTTTGCCAAAAAATAGTTACTAAATAACAAATTGACCATGCTAACCGTAGAACAACTGATTTACCTAGTAAGACGTTATGGAATTGGAAATTTATCTTATTGATATGCGACTGAAATATTCAATGAAAAGTATTCAAATGTCTACGTAACTCAGACAGCCGTCCTTAAATTAATTCAAAAATTTGATTATCCTATGGATGTAAAAACTATCAAGAAGGAAAAAAAGCAGTGTAACCATGATAAAGCTGCCACCTTTGTAGTTCTTGACTCAGTACAACAAAATCTTAAATTTTCTTTAAAGAAAAGAGCAGATAGATACCTTAGGTACATTTAGCAAATATCATTTTCATAATATTTTAGTAAGCAGTAAATTTCGAACGTTCAAACCAAAAGTTATTAACAAACTACAAGATGAAGATAATGCTCGCCGATTGTAGTTTTATTTAATAATTGGTGGAAAAATTGAAATTAATAGATTTTTCCATAGGAACATTTTATTTTCGGAAGAGGTATCTTTTACGACTAATGGGTAAAATTGTAACTACTGGGCACAGAAATAGCTAAATTTTACAATTGTTACTCAGAGTCAAAAATTTGGAAAAGTTAATATTTGATACGGCGTAATGTATCATAGAATAACAGACAGTTTAAATCAAAATCGTATATCGAAATCTTAATCATCATCCTTGAAGTAGACTTCATTTTCTTGTGTGGGTTCACTGACAGTCCCTACTTTTGACACTAGGAGTTGACTATATTAAGGACTCTTTAATTTAGTTGTGATAAGGTATCTGCAAATTTTCCTCGTACTACAATAACCACATCGTCTGTATATTTTCTACAGTAGAAAATTTTCACCTTTAGTCTTTTAAGTAGGCTATCCACTATGGTAGCTCACATAAGCAGGGATAATATTCTTTCCTGTAGACATACCTTACGCTGTTAAAAATAGCCTTAAATTTAATGTCCATTCTACATTAAATTTAATGATTTTGTACCAAAAATCGTGAATAATGTAGATTCCGGGAGATGGCGCAACTTGTATTGAACATTTTGTTCAGTATAATATAAGTTGCATAAAGAACTCAATTTTGTTATGTACATGTCTGCCCCGTACCATTGACGAAACATACAGGAAGCAATGAGTTCGAAATCGATCTAGATGGCGGACACTACCTATGTGAAAAATGTCCACCTTTTCCTGGTAGTTTCAGAATTTTTTGAACTCATATTAATGTTGGTACATTAAATATGTGATAACATATCGCAAATTCAATGAACACTGGCTGTATATTTAATGTACACAGCCACCTTAAAAAGTAATGATCAGACTTTAAATTTAATGTATAATTATATTAAATTTAATGGAATAGATTAATTTAGATTAATGTAAATTATTAAATTTAATGCAATACATTCAATGCATAAATAAACGTTTGTGAAATTTGCTTCTAGCACATTTACATTAAATTTAATGCATTTCTTTTTTACAGTATAACTAAAAAAGTAATATATAAGGTAAATTTAAAGTAAAGAAATTGTTTATGTTGTTTAGAACTGTTGAAACAGCTCTAAACAACATAAACAACGACACAGCAGAAACTATCCGCCAAAAAATTTCAGCCGTTTTGTGCAAAGCAAAACCTCCAAAAAGTAATCTATCTGCAGAAGAACACCGAGCCTTACAAGACCTGCGCAAAGATACCTCGATCATAATACTTCCGGCGGACAAAGGAAATTCGACAGTGGTCCTAAACAAAACAGACTATCATGATAAGATGATCGCCCTGTTAAACGATCCTGCCTACAAGCCGATAAACAGAGACCATACCACTTATCTAGGAAAAACCACCAAAACATTGATCAGGGAATCTCCACTTACCGAAGAAATAAAGAAGAAAATCACACCAAGAGAAAAATCATCCATATGTCCTAAACTTTATGGCTTACCCAAAATACACAAGCCCGGAGCCTCCTTAAGATCAATTGTAAGCTCTGTTGGGTCTCCAACTCAGGCCCTAGCAAAACATCTAGCCACCATTCTCCAACCCTTCGTCGAAAAAACGGCCTCCTACGTTAAAAACTCGCAACATTTTTGCGAAATAATCAAAAACATATGTTTACAAGAAAAAGAATGTCTAGTTACTTTTGACGTAACATCACTTTTCACACAAATACCAGTTAAAGAGGCTCCCTCTGTAATAGAAAACAAATACAATCTGTCAAAATATATCATCGAATTAGCTAGACACTGTCTTGATAACACCTATTTTACTTATGAAGGCCGACGATATAAACAAGTCGAGGGAGCCCCGATAGGATCGCCGCTATCTCCTGCACTCGCTAACTTATTTATGGAAGATTTTGAATCAAAAGCTTTGGAGACCTCTTTACATAAACCAAGACTGTGACTACGTTACGTGGATGACACATTCGTTATCTGGCAACATGGGGAAGAAAATCTCAAAAGTTTCCTGGAACACATGAACAGTATACATCCCAAAATTAAATTCACCATGGAGAGAGAACAGGAAAGAGAACTACCGTTTCTGGATATCCTACTGAAAAAAAAAGAGGATGGCTTGCTTTCGCACACTGTCTACAGAAAGCCCACTCACACCAACAGGTACCTCAACGCCGATTCACATCACCACCCCGCCCAATTATTTGCAGTGGTGAAATCACTTGCGTTTCGATCGCAGTCTCTTACAGATCCAGAAAATTATCACGAAAAGATGAACATACTGCAGGAAGCCCTAACAAAGAACGGTTATAAAAAAGAACATATAGACAAGGTTCTAAAAAACAAACACGTGGCCCCAAAAAATCGCGTAAACCAAGAGAATAGCTCCAAGGCTTTTGTTCCTTATGTAAGAGGCACCACAGACAAGATCGCAAGAATTCTCAGGAGGCACAACATTGAAACCATTTTCACCACAGACCGTAAAGTAAAAGATCTCTTGCCAACACCTAAAGAAAGAATCCCTCTAGAAAACCAGGGAGTGTACGAAATTCCATGCGGAGAGTGCAGCTCATCTTACGTAGGCCAAACCAACCGTAAAATAAGCGCCAGAAGAGACGAACATATAAACGCTGTCAAGCAAAAAACAACTTCTTCTGCTCTGGCCCAACACTGGTTAAACACAGGACATAAGATAAATTTCTCGGGAAGAAAAATGCTGTCGAGATGCGAAAACCTGCCCACAAGAGTTATAAGGGAGGCTATTGAAATTGCAAAGAGGCCCAACAACTTAAATAGCAGAGATGATAGCCCACGTATGCCTAATACTTGGAAAATCTGCTTACAAAACATCAACCAGTACCACTTAGTAACGAAAGAGATTACAACTTGGCAACGCAACCACAAACACTGGCAACGGGGCCGATGACGCGCAGCAGGTCACGCCACCTGATGGTCTAGAACCATTCAGAAAACGAACACGTCCGACGCGAACACGGTACCGACAACACCGGAGTCGCAGGCGTCAGTTCGCTCGTAGACGCCATACAGTGAGCTTTGAAAATGGTGAATGAGATTTCACCGAAACGTCCTGAGAGGGACTCAGCACATACACGGGATGCCCGAAAGCCTTCGATTACATATATATATATATATATATATATATATATATATATATATATATATATATATATATAACTATAACTATTCTAAGTACAATAACTTCTTTCAGTCTAGTATTAAACCAAAATATATATATATATATATATATATATATATATATATATATATATATATATATATATATTAAATATCAATTAACTTAAACTAATATTTAATTTTTTTTTTCAGACGAAGGCGCATCTAGACGTACTGGCCGACGCGCTCCTGCGATGGGCGCGAGGACGCTAAACTTAGTCGTCCTCGCAGACTATTTTGGGGCACCCGCAAGTCAGGTCCGGACTTTCCCAAAATGGTCCCATATCCGCCCAATATCGTCTAGTATACTTTCAGAGAGCAAAAAGACTTCGCTAGCTTCAGCTACGGAGGACTTATTTAAGCATCCCATAATGTCCATTCTTATGACTATTGTGATGCGCTAGTTTAGTTAGGTTAAAATCAAGCCACTTTTATGTGATATAGTAGTACATTTTAACCCCTTATTTGGTGCTGCTGCCCTGAACGACTTCACCAAAACATATTATTATTTTTTTTTCCTGTAAAATAAAAGTGGGTAACAGCAGGCTAGCATTTTAACTCTAAATATTCTAGCGCACCTGTAAACCTGTTTAAAATGCGTATTGTTTCTGGTCTCTCCGTAGTGCTGTCGCTAGCCATGTAGTTCATTATCCAAGTTTAGTGTACCTACTTCATATTTCGCTAAAAAAAAAAACTAACCCCTTCGAAAACAGAAACAGGATGAAGGCCTTATTAATTTTTTTTTCATTCTGATATTCTTGCCCCTTGGGGTTCCTTTACAGAAGTGCTCTGTAGTGTGGAATAGTTACATGTATATTTAACAGTTTAATCTTCTAAAACCATTATATTTTTTAATCTTGAGAAAAATACTCCATGGTATATCTAAATTTTAGTCAGATATCAAATTCTTTTCCTGTTTTCTACAACACAAAATAAATTGTTAAAGGTATATATGTTATCTAGATATCTGTTATATATTTATTATTGTTACAATTGTTGTTAATACTTTAAATTAGGATTTTACAATTTGCCTCGACTTTTATTGTACGGTAATTGGAAATACCTATTTTTATAATTCAACCTCAAATTCAATAACTTCAGCTAAACATATTTGCACCTAGATGTTAGTTAATTATAGTTAATGATATATTAGTAAAAATATAGTTACATTATTAAGTGTTTCCATTAACTAAAAATTATTAAAAGTATATTATGCTTTCGATGTAAGTAAGTATATAATGATTATGCACCAATTAAATCTCTAAGTTGAAGTTATTGATTAAATGAATGATTGGTCTATTTTGGGTAAAAAAATTGGAGGCTGGATCACTGTTTGGAATATTAATTACATTTGGGTCATAAATTATCACTTATAGAACAAAAACGTTCTAGTTTAGTTAAAAATATATATATAGATAATAGTCTATGAACTCGGGCGATGAATTAAGTCATCCTGAGCCACCGACTTCATAAGCTAAATTTAAAAAATATAATATTTTAAACCGTGGTTTTTTAATTTTTTACCTAAAATGGTTTATATTAAGGCAATTTAAATATATCAAGGAATGAGCTTTTAAAGTCCAGGCAAATATCAAACATAGATAAAAATTAGTTTTTATTTATCTACACAGATATGCTAAGAAAGTCTGATTATTTATGTTCCTTAAACATTAGTACTGAAAGTAGGAAATATTATTAGGTATTTTTGTTTTAAACCTAATTTATTTAAAGAAAATTAATCTGTAAATCTTTAATTAGCACGGCCTACGCAGTCTTGATTCTACTAAGAAATGAAATGTTTTAAAAGAAAATCATTGGTCGGTCTGATATTACACTGATGAAAGGCACACAGTAAATTAAAAATCAATTTTACAAGTCACTAACCCCTATTCAGTCTTATAATTAATGTAACTTTATTACTTGGATATTTACAGAAGTAAAAGTTCTTCTATTTTAAAAGTAATTCTGGAAACTTTTTAATTTGAACCTTTTATTTACCTTTATCGTGAAGCTAAAACATTTTCAGAGAAAGAAACTTTAGTTTTCCACTTGTGTTTAGAGAAATGGGTGTCAAATATTTTAAGGTTGTGAAAACACTTAGATTAAATTTTCGTAATTCATATATGTACATAATATTAAAATTCTAGCAGCACCTCATAAGAAGTTGAATTATTCACTGCAGTAATAACTTTTTCTGAAATATAAAACAGCAAATAATTTTGCTCTTATTTTTTTTTATTTGAGAGAAAGCAGTTAACCCTAAATATCAAAAAGCTTTAGACTACTATTAGTTTCGAATTCGGACATTTACATTGCACAAAGCACAAGCTGATAAAAGACAGAGATTACACACAAATCGTGATCTACTAAGAACTCAGTTTTGTTTCTAAGTCAGTTAAAACCAAATTCACTAAAAAAGTTTAACTTTTAAATCCGAACTAGTTGTCATGAGAATTTGACTTTCTTGTTAATCAGTTTTGTTTTGCTTATAATATTATTATATATGTACTTTATATAAACATATATTCAGAAAAATTAAGGATAAATAGATTGTGACTTGAAATCGGTAAGAGAAAGAGTTGTCTACCGAAAGTAAACAAAATATTCCATTTTGGCAGCTTTAATAATAAAAAAAAAACGATTTTCTTAAACTTGTATTTTTAAGATCTAAAACTTGATAAGTTTATTATTACATTAGCAAATTAAACCATACCCTTTACTGTACAGTTAGACCATATTGCTGAATTATGGAATTAGTGTTCTAAGATACTTACCCCCTGGTTCACTAACATGATCTAAGGTGTCAATAAGGAGTTTAAGTTGATGAGTGCAACAATATGTCTACTAACTTTTAAAAACTAAAAAAAAAAATTATCAACCTTTTTTGGATCATTAAGCGGGCAAAAATGGATGATTTTGTTTGTTTTTGATTGACAACTATTCCTCTCATAATTCCAAGGCTTCATTTCTAGTATCTTATCTTCAATTTTTCTATATGAAGGGTTATTTGTTGACCTATGTAATACAAATTATGAGTATCATTAGCAAGATAAAACTGGCAAATTGGAAGATCACACTTCCATTATAATTAAATCTGGTTTAAAACTTAAACCTTTTTAGTAAATCTGACTGGTACTGTCTAGTTTGACCTGCACTTTCCTTAAACGGAACTACATATTTGTATATTCTAACCATTATCACTCATAAATATGTGGACACTTTTATGATGTAAAAACCCTCTTAGTTTTTGGTATCTTTTTGTGTTGTTCTTCTTTAAAAAAGGAACAGGAGTTTAGAATTAAACACATTTATCCGAGAAAATTTTAATGAAAAAAATTTTTAAGGGCATATTTTTATCTGGGAAATGATTTTTTTTATTGCAAATATAAAATAAGGGTTAGTTTATTTAACTTAACCAAATTGTTTTCTACTCATATTTAAAATATACTTAAAAATGGATTAAGAGAATATTTTTATTTTGATTATTACCCAAATGACTATTTTTGTAATAAAATGCAAAAAACAATGTATTAAGAGAATACTGAACGTTGTGCAAAAATAAGCTATATTCTTATAGAAAAAAAAAGATTTCCTAATTGATACAAAATATTCAAAGAAATAAGTTTTTCAGAAATAAATATTGACCATCAAAAAAATATTTATAGAAATGAGATCATAAAAAATTTAACATAAACTATACCCTTTTGAATAATAAAAGAATCAAAACCATATAAAATTAAACGAGTAAAAGTCATTTTTGTTGGGCTGTGACTAATAAACCACCAATTTCATGAAAATAACTTACAATAATTTTACTAAAATTAGTTTTTTTAAAGACACCGACTTTATCGCGTATATTTTAATTTTTCTACAATACATGCGCACTGTTCCATAACTGTTTATGAAATAAGTTTCTAGCATATTAACGAAAATGTTGGGAAAATAAAGTTATGATGCTAATGTAGTCAGACATAAAAGAATTCATAATTGAAAGCTGAATATTTTTATAAAATGTGTTATTTTTCTGTCAATCTGCTAAAGTTGTGGCATTTCACCAATGTGTAAAATTCAGACGACAAGACAAAATCGGGAAAATTTGCCCAATGTATGATACAAAATGAAACTTAAAATTCTGTTAAATCTCAGGGTCATAGAGACATTTTCCATAATTCCCCAAGTCCAAACCCTATCGTCGGTACTACTGGAAAGATTTCCATGTCTTTAAATCAAAAGAGAGGTTATTTCTTACCGACTTAAGTATTGTTCCTGATGTAGTTTAAGAACACAACTGCACTACAGCACTATCTGCACAGTTTTTTGTTATATGTGGTTTTTTTTAATTGCATTTGTTCTTTTATTGACGCAAATATTTAATGTTATGTTAGAATTTCCACAATACGACTAAACTGAATTTTGTAAAGTAACTTAAGCTGATACGCTGACTATTAAAAATTCTAATAAATATTAAATTTTTGAATTCTATAATAGAAGAACAAGGTCTCGGTTGTGTAAAAGCATGACATATGGTTAGATATAATAGATTAATTCCATATAAATATTCTTCGATGTGATATAAACTATATATTATTCTATTGCAAGAGTAAAGTATTTTAACAGTTTTTAGTTGTAATATTTGAGACTTTTTATTGGTTTTAAAAAGAGGACTCCTTAAATATTTTCCCCGCAGATTTATAGTCAATTTCTAATTGAATTATTTTTATATTAATTAATTAGAGATAACTACTTGTATATATTTCAAAATGCAACTGAAAGTAATAATTAAAAAAATATCATTTGTAACGATTGCAATAAAATTTGTATTAATATTATATTTTAATTAAACAAATGTCAATTTAAGAAAAAATTCACTTTATTTCAAAAAATTTTAATTATACAAAAAGAAAGAAGTCAACCAACCATAAAGTAGTTAGATTATAAATCTTCTATTTAAAAATTATGTTGGTAACTCGAAAATAACACTTTATTTTTAAATGTAAAACTTAGTTTAATCAGCGCAGTGTATTACCTTAAAATTTTTGTTTATACTGCTACTATACGTGTAAGTCCTATAAATCCTGTAATAATTTAAAATTTCAAATTTGACATTCCTTAACGATAACAAAAAATTTTGTTGCTGTCTATCGTTTTTCTTCTCTAACTGAAATTTTGTCGCACCTCAGATATGCAAATTAAACATTGCTGTAACTCTGTCATATAACGATTATCTTATAACAATAAGATGCGACGAAGTTGCTTAATAAATATTTGTTTACATGAGTTGATACAATTTTAAATTTTGTTGTGAATGAACAAATACAATCCCTCCTTTTAAAGAACATAGTTTTATATTTATGTAATAGATGTATATAATAACATTGTAAATAATTCCAATTTAATAAATAATAAAGGCCTATTCGTTAACACTAATAGTTAAAGGTAAGCACTCGATTTATAAATAAAATAAAGCAAAAAATGTTTAAATGCTTGCAAGGCTGGAAATTTTTGCATTTTTAGCTTAAAATATATTACCAGAACTTTTAAACCTTGAATTCCAAATAATTTTTTCCTGAAAAAGTAACCGTTTAAACAAGTATTTGTAAATGTGATCCAAACGGAAAAAGTTAAAATCTTCTACAGACCTGACCACATCACACATACAAATTTATCAATTCTAGAAGCTTTACCAGGTAACATTCACAAATTATTTTATGGTTTCCTTTTTTTTTGATATTCCCATAACTTACTTTTTTTTGTTTCTGAAATACATATGCATACAACAAATAAGGTTTTTTTAAAACTGTTTTGTAATGAATAAAATTTGAATTTTAAAATGGATGTTTAAAACCCTCTGTATCGCTAACTTTTTGAGTAACAGAGTAAACATATTTTTAAATTATTACTTTCTATATTATTAAGTTTATTGATATAACAGGGTATAAAATAACATGAACTGAAAATATAATTTATAAATGTAATGTTATTTTTACAATATCTTCATAAAGTTTATAGTTAAAAGTAATAAATCACCTATTGAGCTCTTGAAACACCCATGATAAGCAAGTAATAAATATAGCAAAAAAACTAAAATTTGCAGATCTTTTTCAAAGTCATACAAATGATTTTAATAATGTTTTGCCTTTAAATCTACATTTTTTACCATCAAAAAAACACTTACTTTCAAGAAAATATCATTTGGAGTTTGAAAGGGATATGTCAAGTTCCAAAATGTCTTACTTAAAGCCAACACCGAAATTCAATTTGCTCTAGAGGCACAATCACTTGCATAAAATTCTCACGTTGTTGATTTTAGGTAATACATCACCACTTTTCACACTATAATAAACATATTGACACTTACCTCCTGCGAACCAATCAAAATCATGTAGATTTAATATTATTAAAATATTGGAATTATTAACACAACTCATAAAATACTAGTTTTGAATACAAAATGGCTAGTAATAAAATAGCTATGAATGAACACAAATTTTATAAAAATCGAAACCGAACATATGAGTTTAATACAACGCATAATAAGCAATAACTTGATAAATGTTGTTTGGATGAAAAAAAATTGTCAACGCTTTATGGCAGCTCTGAAAGTAATATGACAGCTCTCCAAGTTCATACTACTTCAAATAAGTAGAACAAATTTTTTCATTCAGTACAAGCAAAACAGTTTTACTTTCTAATGTTACTCGTTTTTGGAAAATTTGCAGTTTGAATTTTTTCATAATAATTTGTACATCAACAAATAGTTTACAAAAATTATTCAACCCAAATATTTAAACTAAATCTTAAAAACTGCTAACTTTAATGACATCAAAAGTAAATTAGAAGTTTTCTCTTCCGCTTAAAAATACTATACTTACGTGAAGCAAACTACTTCAAGTTATTGAATAATTCATATTATTTATAAAAGTGACGCGAAAATTAATGACACATTAATCGCAAGAAAACTCAATAACTTCAAAATTATCGCCAAGATTTTTCTAAAACTACTGAAGATAAATCTGGACATCTAAAGCATATAACTGCTGTGTCACCAATTTGTTACAAGCCATTCTGTTTAACTTTTTTGATTTATTTAAACTCTATGATACCCATAGGTACTATAATGTATTTTTTATATTGTCAAATTTGAACGACATTTTACTTTAAAACCCATTAACCATTATCTTTATATTAATCCTTTATTGATGTGTATTTAATTTAATTAAACAGTGTTTAAGGAGTCACCATGGTTGGAAACGATACCGTAAATAAATGTTCTAAAAAAAACTTATTTTTCTTAATCAAATTCAATTATTAAATGTAATATTCGTCTGGATGTCAAAATATTTATATTATAGAAAATGCACTGATTTATCTAAATTTTAGAGTCGTTTTCATTAATGTCACACATGCACTATTACGCACAAATGACAAAGTTCTCAAACAAAATATATTTCTGACTAAAAAAAAATAAATTTTGTTCCAAAACTTTGTTATCTATTAAGCACATTGTAGATTATTAGTAAATAAATTACACAAATGTTCACCTTTACCCCTTCCTATCCCTTATCCCTTAATGTCCGACCCGAAAATAAAAAGTCCCTTAACTTACCGATCAGGTTCACATGATTAGCCTTAGGCATTGTAGTAAATTTGACGGCCTAAATATTTTTATAAATAAAAATTTGTTGACTGACGATACCTTCTGCTGTTAACAGTTCTCCCCAAATGCAAAAAAGGCTCGTCACCATAGAACTCCGCTTTTTAGTGTAAACCTGTTCGTTAGGTTTAAAACACGCAACTCTTGTATAAATGAGTATATTTTACTATAGAATATACAAAAAAGAACAGCGTCACGATGTATGTACAATATGAAACTTCTAGATAATCAGAGATGTGCTATTTAAATGATTCGAAAAGAGTTGCAGCATCTCATTGATATTATGAGTGACTACTATCTATCCTGATACCTATAATAATAAATATGTAAAAGTAAGTAAATATGAATGTAAAATAAATGCCTCAGCCAATAAAATGGTCTTAAAATTGTGCCATCTTGTTTTATTTACTTTAAAATTATATGCCAAATTTATTTAAAAAGAATAGAGCTAGGTCACCTTGATGGTAAGAAAATGTAAGAGATTAAGATCCATAGAAAACGCAGCGCGAAGGAGCTCTAGTTTTTAACGGAGTCCCAGAAGGCATGCATTTTCAAATGTAAAGCCACTTCAAATAACAGCATTTTTTGATAAAAATACTCATTGATAAAATATCGAAACTATGCATTATAGTTAATCACGGACGCCCTGAACTTGACAAGAAAAATCGATGCCAACCAAAGACCCACAAACAATTTTATTAAAAAATTGAGCTAATTAACATTAGACCCTGGCAATTCAAATAAGAGGTTTTGAAGCTGTATTTTTAAAAGTCTCAATCGTATTAAATTATACCCCCAAAACTGGCACCTTCGCCAATCGACGAGAAAATAACCTGTGCGGCTTTTCACCTTGTCATAACTGCCCGAAATGCCGCTGTCGCTGGGCTTTTTCATCATACTGCAGCGACACGCTTTAACCCTAGACTTTTAGAGACCAGCATTCACAAATTTCTGAAAATAAAATAGATGACAGATTTTAAGGGAACTGTCAAACGAAAAATGTCCGGAGTATGTTCGGCGCCATTTTGGGTAAAGTGACGTCTTGGCACGTCAAATTAACCGTCAAAAGTCAAAAAAATAGTGTCATTGTTGTGAAGTTATTGATTGTCATTAAAACCTTTGTTTTTTCCCTGGATTAAATTTATTTTATACAACTTAACAACCAAGTAATATGCACCAAGCTATCAGTCAAATATTTAGGTGTAAATATAGACCACAAAATTACCTTAAATTGGCACTTTAGAACTGTTAAACAAAAATGTATACAACGGGCCAAATACCTTAGGAGTCTAATATACAAAGAAAAAGGCATATCAAGAAAAACAACTCATATATACAAATACAAAGCAATATTCTGACTTTATTAGGAATAGATGCCCCCACATACAGTAATTGCAGGAAGGCAGCACTGACAAACTTTGAAACGGTAGAAACCGTAGCTCTATGTAGTATGATTAAAATCTATCGTCCTAGCTATCCACCAATTAATTATTGTATGAATTCACTAAATATCCAGCCTCTTATTACAAGACTTCCTGTCCTGACAACTAAGTATGAAAGAAAACCTGAAACTTGACTGGTGATAGAGGAACTGTGTACGACCAGGGACTATTAATGATACTGGCAGATCTCACATTCAACCTTTAATATACTTTTTTATTATTTTGTAAAGATTTTTAGGGGCTTGAAGATCAAATGTACTATAAATAAGGTTTTTATTCTGAAGGACCTCGTTCGTCGGCCTGTATGGTTCAAATTTATATGTCCTAATAAATTATAATCATAATAATATTTATTTAATTGTAGTGTAGTATAGTGTATAACACAGCGTAAGGAAATAAAATGTTGCATTTAACATTATTTGAATATAAAATTTAATGTTACTTATTTAAATAAAAGTTTCAAATATCTTATAAATTGTTATTTCTCAAATGTTTTATAAGTTGTGTTGATGAAAACAATTATGTCACACTTAAGTGTTTAAAAGATACTCGGCTATTATGGACATATAGACATAAGTGTTAATGTTAAATCCATAATTAGAACTAGTCGTAGGAAAACAATTTTTAAACAGCGCGCTCATACTATTGAGAAATGAACAGAATTTAGTGTAATAATTTTGTATGTCTATAATCACAAATTTACTTGAAATTTGCGAGACATTCAACTTTCTAAGGATATTTTAATTAAAAATTAGAAAATACTGAAAATAACGGGTTACCATTTCAACTGTTTGTTCAAAAAATAAAACGTTTTGAAGAAACGGTTCGTCAATATATTGCTTTTTTTAATGAATAGTTATTTTTAACAACAAAAAATATAATAAAAATTTTAATCTATTTTTACGACCGACCAATAGTATGACAGACATCCAACATAACAATCAGTTGACACGAATTGGATCAGTTGGATGAGGTTATAACATAATACTGTCATTTTATCTCTTTCTACCATTCATTTCGTTCAACTACTTATGTCGATAAAATTTCGGAAGGGTATGCAAATTGCTTCAAACCTTGTCAGTGGAAGGTAAACGATTACGTTTAGTCGGTATAATTTATCAGTGGCGACCGTGTATTCACTGTTGTTATAACTGCACTTTACCCAAAATGGCGCGTACCATGGTCCGGACATTTTCTGTTTATTTGACGATCAGTACAGTTACTTTATACGTGCGTGCCAGCATTCCTAATAAAGTGAAGGAAGTAGCGATTGCATCTAGCCGAAAGAACTTAAGTTGTTAATGTAAAAGTTGATTGTTTATAATAGTATTAACGTTTACATTATTCTAACCGTTTCAATTTTAATTTGGGATTGACGTATACATGATTTGTACTGTGTAAAGGCTGCGCGAGCGTTAGAGACTGTTCTACAAATGGCAAGGTTGAGGTGTGCCCTTTGACGAGGTCTGAGCCCTGAGGATGGTCTAAGTAAGACCGAAAGCCCTTGGAGGATAATTCAAAATATACACTGAAATACACAACACTACTCTCATTTTCTTGATTTCTTCGGTGTACAACCTGATAATAACTTATGCTAGACAATAGGCGCGTATTGACTATTAATTTCGATTTAGTTCAGACGAATATTATTGATGACGCATGGGCATTATCTCGCTGGACTGTAGATAAATAAACAACCATTCCTAAAAAATGTTGTGAAGCTTTTTCGTTTTTTGACTCTTGTATTTCTCGAATAGCTTGTGTTTATCTTTGGTCACGAGCAAAATCATTACCTTTAATAATATGTACAGTTTAATATTTTTTACACATTATTAATATTTTTCGCGATTTATTATCAAACCACTGTTTTCAATTTTTTGTAAAACCAAACGATAATTTACGTTATATTTTTTTTTCAATTTTCCCGTATACCAATATGATATCAAAATACGTTACAACGTTATTAATACCATCTTACATTTTTCTGGAGCTGCTGAGATGCCATATGATAAACATAGATAACGATATATAACATAGGACTTTCTTTCGTGAGAGGCAAGCAAAAACTCAGACGATGTATCTAATAGACTAAAATATTTTGCATTAGCTAATTGCGAAAAAAGAACATCTTTTGTTGGAATTTGGTATATTTCCCATTTTATACATTTATTTAAATTACGCGAATCCATGAAAATTTGCCCATCATTATCAGGTTTTTACACTATCATTGGACGGACCCAATCCGTTGGTTGTCTTACAGGAAGAAATAAATTTTGTTCCACCATTTCGTCAAGTTTTTACTTAACTTGATTTTTAAGCGCTATCAGCACTTTTCGAGGTAAATTAGCATGACAAATAAATAGTATTATCTTAATTGAGAATTTATATTGTAAAGCTAATGAAAATGTTTTTAAAATATTTTGTACCCATCACTAGTATGAACATTATTGTTATCAGAGACTATACCAACCTCTTCTACCGATTTATGTCCTAAAATTGAACATGGAACACTTGTGTTCAACACATACCACAATAATTTTTTACGCTGTTTTTTATAGCAGCATTTTAGATTCATTTGTCCTAGAACATCAATTTTAAGTCTATCATTTTGTATTTCAAGTCTTTTAAAATCAGTTAAATTTGCCTGGCTTCCGACGTCAAATTTAAAGTTTGTTTGTCTGCCCGCAATATTTAGTTGTTTGAACTACTCTGTCGCGTTTGTCTACACTATGTATGTATTTATTGACTATACGATCAAGTTTGAATTTTAATCATTTGAAAACGTATTCTGAGAACCTATATTTGAATTTCCATCATCATTGTGCTCAGCAATTTCATCTACTGTACGTATTCGACAAAATGTTTGTAAATGTCCTTTACGATTGCAAAAACTAAATTTTCTACTATGAGCTCGGTACTTACCTTGGTCATATTGCAAGCTGTAAGCACTAAAAGTTTTAGTTTTATTCTGTTGTTCAGTATTTGCGGTAAAATCACTTTTAAATTCATTCTGTCCTGAATGTTCAGAAATCGGTTCTGTATTTTGACGTACTTAAAGACCATTTCCTTACCACTGTTCGATACACGACTAGCTGAGTTACCACCACTTTTGTTTGTTTTTTTTTTAATGTATATTTATTACATTTACAGTTATAGTTTAAACATTTATTTTTTGTGTAGCCACACTAGACTCCATAAAAGGAGAAATTTCTAGCTGGTATTAGTTTAAGATCTGGGTAGTAGAAGCTAATTGTATTGAAGTAGTTCCAAATTTGTCGATTGTTTCACCTTTTTTAAACAGCTTAAAATCTTCATAAACCGGAATTTTCCTGGGATTACAATATTCCTCAAATTTATCTATAATTAAAGTTAACTTTGTTCTCTTCTTCGCTGAATTCGAAAGTATTGTTACGATTTTATCTCTTTATAATCGTTCACTGGGTTCGCAGAATAAAACACACTTTTCACTAATACTTCCAATACTTATATTAACTACTTCTTAACACAGCTAAATCGCAACTCTTATTACTACTTCAAATACAACTATACAACTAATTATACTACGCTTAGCCTCCTATACAAAACTAGAACATAAAAGTTGCGATCTATCTAGAAATATGACTCATCGATATAATCTTCCTTTCGGCACATTATAATAAAGATCACATCGGAATATTTGTATACGCGGGCGTATCAATAAGTTTCTTCTAGTTGTTCGTAACAGTATTTAAAATTTTTATGCCTTCATCGCTAAGTAAATTCAGCAAAATTGTAATTTTAGCCTGACCTGATGTTTTGATTTGGTCGCTTGCTAATTAAATTTTTGTAGCCACAATTTGCACTTATGGGATAAATTACTTTAAAAATTCAAATGTTCTGTTGCTCTCTGTTTAGCCATTTTGTTCTCCTTCCTAGTGGAACCACTAGATTATTGCCAAAAATATGGATTTATTTGGATATCAATACCCTTTTTGTTTTACAACATTACGTAATATCATGTAAGTTAGAGTCTCACTACACTATCATAGAGTCACAGAATTTATTGTTTCCGATGTTTCAAGTACCTTTTTCGGGCTTGCAAAATCCCTAGCAAAGACTCCCTCCCACCATATTCCAAGCAGAAATGCATATAATTCAAATCTGTGCCTACGAGTGCCTAAAATTCTAAAAAGGCCAAAATAAACATATTATTAGATTGCCAAACAACGTTCAAACCTCTCAGATCAAACATCTATGTATCTAAGTTAACTTGGGACTACTCGAAAGCTCTAAAGCAACTGGCAAAGAACAACAGGATAACCTTGATGTAGGGCACACGGAAATCAAAAGGAAATGGGGAACCTGAACAGCCTCTCAAAAGACAAAGGAAAAAAACCTTTTCTCGGCCCAGATCCTTTCAGTGGGTTACTAAAACACCAAATAAAAAAGGAGTTCCGGAGTTGAGAACAAAATAAGACAAAATTAAGGTGGAAAAATATGTCTGGTCTCAGATAAGCGAAAAAATATATAAATCTATCGCCAAAGAAGGCTTCTCAATCTCTCAAAAAGGGATATTCGAGTATAACGAATCTCTTCATTGGGCACTGCTCTCTGAAATACCATATCAAAAATATGGACAAGGCTAAGGACCCGATTTGCCGTTTCTACGATAGTGCAGCTGAAAGAGCGGAATACGTGCGTGGCACTCTTCTGCGAGAGACTTAAATTTTGTGGAACCTGAAGGAATAAAATCCCTACCCTCTTAAAAAATAGTAGACCTCGTGGATAGTCGAAATATCCAGAGCTAATATTAGAATAATGAACAAAAGATTTTATACGTCGAGATACTGTACCGAGGCAAAAAAAAGCCTTAACATTCACAATCCAGAATCTGCGATGTATTTGCTTATTTGAGAATTTATTCCTCTAATTATAAACTTATTTTAGGGATTTTTTTAGTCTGATCAAATTAATATTTATTTACAAAATATTTTAATCTGTAATAGTAGAACAGCATCATATCAATTTTTCATTTCAATCAACATCAAATAAACAAGTTCACTTCAGAAGATTAAAAATAATAATTTAGGAGAAAATAATAGAAAATTATATACTTTGCATTACTGTACCAAATATAACAGAACTTTTGGAACAAATTCTTTTTAATCAATTTTATAATTTTCTCTCATTAAAAGATATTTTATTTAACTTCAATGTGAGCTTAGAATGGTCTTTAACACTTCTATTGTATTAGCAACTGATTTTAATGTTAATGCAGCATGTTAGTGCTGCTAGTTAGTTAAATTAATTTAAATTATTATGATTTTAATGGAAATTCTCTTAACCTTATAATGTCTTATTTTAGAAATAGGTCTAAAAAAATGATCTGAAACAGCAAGCTCTCCAACTGAAAATCAATTTAATCAAGTGCACCCAAGGGTCCATACTAGGTCCGTTGCTTTTTATAATTTATTCAACTTATATTCTTAAGTCGATTGAAACACGTCGATCATTGAGATATACAATCGATACACAAATTTATTTCTCATTCTGTTTATAAAATAGAACAATTTTCAATCGATCAAAATATTTTATACCTTTCTTGATAATTTTTTTCTCTGTACAGCCATGAGTTAACGCACAATTTAAAAAATTATAATTCAACACATCTAAACTGGTGATATAATAATCCAATTTTTATGAGGAAACCCCATATTATTTTCGGGTTATAAATTTTAATTATATTTTTTGTTATTTACTATACCTTTAATTTTGAAATTTAAAATATTCGTATTTTTTCTGTACTGAAAATCCACCAGTAATCAGCTAGAATAAATGATCAAAATTGTTGAGAAGTTCTTCAGGTTCTTAAGCAATGATAAATACCGCATCTTAAACATAACTAGAGGTAAAATACAACCAAGAGCATTTGAGATGCAGAATGCTAAAACCATTGCGACAATGAAAACGGAAGAGACATATTAATAGCTGGACTTGAAACAAACACATGAATTAACAAACTAACTATGAAGGCTAAATTAACAAACGAGTTCATAAGATGGATAGGATAATTATCATGAACCAACTTAAATCTATTTAAGGCACTTAACACCGACGCATGTTCTATCCCCAGTTGCTTTATTGAAATTGTGGAATGGCCCAAGAAAGACATATAGCGCAGGCAGAAAAAGGTCAGAAAATTCTCGGCAAAGGCATACAAACAGCATCCCCGCAGGGCCATTGAAAGGACAGCGCTATCTGGATACCAAAGACTAGCAGTTTATTCTCCATCATCCAACTGAATGTAAACAAATTCCAAACTATTGGTTGATGTCAGAGAAAATATTTGCCACGGAATGGATGTTTAACATCAAATATAATCCAGTATATGTATCTCTTACTTTATTAGTGGACAAATCTTTATTTTTAATAACCAGATAGAGTTGGGAAAAAATGTCGTAAAAATTCTAGAATAAGAAATGTGACCTGCACCAACTTCCTACATTAGTGAAAAAATAGCTGATGTTTAATTTAGTTTGTTCTATAGAACCATTAAAACCTGGTGTCAAAAAGCTGCATTGATTTCCCAATGAAAAATCATGATTTAAATATGAAATTATTACCGATACGTTTCTTAATTTTTAATAATATTGCTGAGAAAAGTTCTAAAAAACTAAAGGCAAATTAAATTTGATAACTGCCCAAACAGCACAAATACGTCTTAAAGACGTCCATAAAACGTTTGATTTCAACATTCAGGACGTCTTATGGATGTCTATTAAAGACGAATGACGTCCATAAGACGTTGTATAGACGTCTTATGTTACAAAAGGTAACGTCTTTAAGACATTTGCTTACAACGTCTTATGGACGTCTCTTCTCAACATTAAAACAACATATTCCACCAATAAAATTATGTACATTAAAAAGGGTCCCTTTAATTTTTTTGTTTGTCTTGTTTACAAAGTCAAACCGTAATTATTCAAAAGTCCAAGAAATAACTTTAATTAAGAAAAAATTAAGAGCAAAATATACACTACCATTTTAAATAACTACAAGTTCCGCATGAATAATTTGTTTTAAAAAATATGTTCAACATAATCTTTTTATGCAAAAAAAATACATAACTTAAGCATAATTTAAACTTTTTCTAATTTGAAATTTAAGAAGTGAGGTAGAAGAGCAAATCTTTTCAGAACTACTACTGTTCGAACTATAAGTGAACCTATCAAATTTAAGCCCTAGTTTATCCCTTCGATATAATAACTCTAAAAGGTAGACTATCGACAAAATAAAAGTTTATTGAAATAAAAAGTACACAAATCTTTAAATAGTTTTAAAAACAAGAATTTTTATTTAGTCGAATAACAAATCTGGTCTGATGCCCTTTTCAGCCATGTTTGGACTGAAATTTCCTCATTCTTCCGACTTTTTGCCAGTCCTGTTGTCTCTGTAGATCCTAATAACAAACTGATTTTAATTTTATAGGATAAAGTTTATCATTTGTGGGAGTAAATTTTTTGATATTTTTGCGAATTTTTATAATTGTCCTCTATTATAGAATTGTGACTTATGCTATTTCAAGGTTAATATGTATAATGAAAGACGGAACTTACTCATAATAAGTCTCGCCAAGTTAGAATCGTAGAACTTTCTCTTTCCTTTTCGTACTAATCAACTGTACATGGTAATTTTACAAGCTCGCTTTACAAAGTCATAAATGCTCCCTACTCCCAGTTTTGAAATTTCTAATACCTTAAACAAAATTACTTCTTGTAATTAACAAAACTCTATTTTCTATGTTATTTAAATATAAACCAATCATCAGGAACAAAATAAATCTTACAGGTTTCATTAGTGGAGCACTCCATAAACAAACATTTCGCCTTCCACTTCATTAGTAATATTTCTTGTAATATTTAGGACCGGGTCTGGATGAGCTGTGCAAGCCTTTTTCGCATAAATAATATTTTTGAAGATTTTATTTCATACTTCTAATAACATAGAGTTACTACAAAAATATAAGCGGTAAAGCATTCGGGAATTTCCTGTAACACAACCTATAAATAACGTTACTGTTTTTCCTAAATACATATAATTCTCGATCTTACCTTAAGTATTACATAGACACGAATAAAAAAGATTTTCAGAGGCACATGGATAAATCAACTATTTTAATAAATTTTTTTCAAAAGCTAAATTTTCACAGTCGGCACCCCAACAACATTAGAAATGAATAACGGCATGACGAAACACAAATACAAAACTGAAAAATGACAGTTGACAGAAACAAAAGGCGGTTTTTTTAAAGTTATAGTTTCGCTGGCATCATATTTATGTGTGTCATTGTTATCGGTACATCAAATAGTCTGTGACAATAAACACCAAAGTATTGATAAAAAAATCATGCAAAAGTTCTATTAACCAAGGTCGTAGTGAGGCTACTAAAAATTTGTCGTTCAATCAAAAATTTTAATCTTAACTCGTATTCAGCTGAACTCTGTGCAACGTTGCAAACTGCGACAAAATCCATAGGGAACGAAATGCTTTTTAGTTTTTATCAACTAAATTATACACAACTGTATTTATTTTCATATAAAATGTGGAAATGTGATATGTAGACTTTTAAAAAATATCTTAAAGACGTTGTATATAGACGTCTTATGGACGTCTTTAAAACAACGTCTATAAGATGCCTTATTTATGTCTTAAGACGTTCAGACATAATCTGGATATAAAAATGGCGTCTATAAGACGTCTGGTGCTGTGTGGGTGTTGATTATTTTTTGGTATAAAACACTTTGCACCAAACCAAATATCCATTTTTCTAATTTGTATTTTTTTTTAATGAATCACGGTAAAGGTTAAATTTTGAATTAAAACTCAAACTCTAAAAACTGCACTTTCAGGTTATCTTTTCTTGACAATTGAGCGGACATTTGTAAAAGTAATACCACAAGAGTATGTGTTCGCGTAGCTGTTTTCCCACGTTAAAGCCAAAATGGCTTGTATTCGGATTTTTAAATGCCTGAGACAGACATAAAAACTACAAACGTTAATTGTTCCTTGTCCATGTTAACTCTTGAACAAGATAACATCGCGGTACTTTCCGAAAATAAACTATTTATTCTATTATGAGCATTTATCAAAGTCAAATCAAATGTTTTTATTTATGATTTTTCATTATTATTTACACTTGTCGGTGTAAACCTAAATTACAAGCAAGAGGATGTCATAGGCACATTAAGCAAAATATCCAAATTTACTATATTGACTCCATGCGTTACAGCTCTCTCTCTTTGTCAACCTCTGTCCATCCACTCCTGGATATAGGTCTCTCTCAATTATTTCCATCTTTCTCTATTCTTCGCCAATCTCATCCATTGTTTGCCCGCCACTATCCTTATGTCGTCTACCCATCTTTCTTGAGGTCTTCCCGTGCTTCTTGTTGTCTCCTTCGGTTTCCATTTCAGGATTCTTCGTATCCATCTATTGTCCTAATATCGGCTATGTGACCAGCCCATCGCCACTTCATCTTTGCAACCTCCTCCATGATGTACTTCACTTTCGTTTTGCGTCTTATCTCGGTGTTTCTAATTCTGTCTCTTAATGATATTCCAAGTATGTTTCTTTCCATCGCTCTTTGGATTGTTTCTAATTTTTTAGCGGACTTTTTGGTGAGGGACATGGTCTCTAATCCATACGTACACACCGGTAATATGCATGTGTCGTATACTTTTCTTTTTAGATTTATGGGAATTGAATTATTTTTCAGGATGTATGCAAGTTTACCGAAAGCGGCCCATGTCAGCTGTGTTCTTCTTTTTATTTCAGCATCCTGGTTTGATTTCCCTAGTCTGATGTCATGACCCAAGTATACATAGTGTTCGACGTTTTCTATCCTCTGGTTCTGTATTGTTATGTTTGCCTGTTCGTGTGTTACAGCAGCACCAACTAATTCATGAACTAAATGGCGATATTTGTGTATATTGACAGTATAATATAATAAGAATTCATAATTAAAAATTATAGTTTTTGGTTTTAATAGAAATATATGGGTTTATAAAACAAGTGAAAATTAATTTATTATTATTATATATTTTTATTATTTCAGCTAAAAAAATGAGTATAATCAATAAAAAATAATTAAAACTCAGTGAAAATTAGGTTAAGAAATATCAAAATTAAAAAACTACCATTAAATAATAAAGTAGAATAAAAAATATATATTGCTGTGTACTTATCTTGAATGGCCGTTAAAACAAAAAGAACTATTGAACAGTATATTTTATTACTTGAAGTAAGACTTTGAATCGGAACTTCTAACCTGTGATATACTGGTTTTCTTAACCTTATCCATTTATTCTTTTTGCTACTGATAATTTATACAACTTACACTGTTCTTTTTTACTAGTATTTTTAAAACTTACAACACAACAATTCCAATTGCTCATTATATTTAATTATTTAAAAAAAAAATAAATCGACCCGTGTATTTGATTCGTCAAAAGTACAAAATATCGCCCCAAAATACATGAGTTATCCGTAGCTCACACTTGTATCGCTTTTGCTCCCCCACCATGCAACAAGTTGAACAATGAATTATAAAAATGTAATAAAATCTCGAATCAGAAAACAAAACTGACACTATCACCTCAATTAATTTACATTATTAAAATTATAATGATATAACTCCTCAAAGGAGTAAAATGCCTGATTTAAAAGGAAAAAGTTCACGTTAAGGTAAATACTTTTAACATGCAGTTCTCTAACATCTTTAGGAAAATTACAAGATATTTTGAGAGCATGATAATTTTATTTAAATCTAGATTTCTTAATTTTACGGCAATCAATAAAAAAATTTTCCTCATTTCTACTTTGATAAGAATAATTATCGTCCAATTTTCTGTGTAACTTAAGAAACTAATTCTTAAAGATATCTCTACACTCACACAGCAAAATGGGAAAATCTGTATATAACCTACACCATTTCCGTTGCAAGAAAATATTCTTCCGACCTTTGTCACGTGTTTCCAAGCAAGAAATGTATAAAGCCGCGGTCACATTAGTAAAAATTTACGTTGTGTGTAGCATGCGGTAAAAATTTGTGCGTTCATACACAATTTATCTGAGTTCACACTAGCATAAATTGTATATGAACGAACAAATTTTTGCCACATGCCACCTACAACGTAAATTTTTACTAATGTGGACGCAGCTTAAAATATTAATGATTGAAAACGTCCCTCTCGAAAAGAGCATCCATAAGATTTCGTAATACCATAGACAAGTATACTTCTTCTATGGCAATACATATATATGTATGAAGAATACTACTTTTTTGATACTAAGTCAATATAACAATATCAAATTAGCTATTGATCCAAATACACGTCAGTAGAACGATCACACTCAGCCAGACAGCCAAGGAGTCATGCTTGTAAGCCATCCACTCTCGTCAATAACTGACGGGCATTTTCCCCCTTTTGGTAGTAGTGATATCACCTGCAAATAATATAAATTTAGCACTAAGTTCGGAAGCTACTACATCAATTATAAAAAAGATGGAGGGAAACGGCGTCAGTATTCACTCTTGAGACAAACAGTCTGGGCTTCAAACTGGAAACCTCACTATTATATTCTAACTTTTGGAAATAAAGCAGTTCAACACTTTTTACTGTTATTGTAATGTCTTCATTTGGTTACACGTAAAACAGAATCAAATGCGTTTTTTAAATCACACAACAGAATATTCTTCACCATTAAAAGGGTCCATAATAATTGAAATGAGTCGGTCAATTGCAGCGATTATAGACAATCAATTTGTAAAACAGAAGTGTTTTTTATTTAATACATTATTTGATTCAAAATGATTAGTGATTCTAAGTTTAAAAGCTTTATCGAAAATTATATATTATGAATAATTTTTGATTATAGTATGCACCAGTAAAATAGAACAATAGTTTTACACCTTCTCTCGTCTCATTTCATATAAACTGGAATTACTCTAAAAACCATCTACAAAAGAATAATTTATTCAAGTTTGTTTAAAAGATACAGCACTAAATTTGTATTCTATTTATTATTTTAGTGTTGCTCCATATTACTGTTTACTCTGCATATTTTGTAGTGTAACTTTCTTAGGTCATTATTTAAAACATTTAAAGTGATATCAGTGTTACGAGGTTTACATACAAACATTTCAAATAACAAAGTTATTAAATAATAAGCACGAATATTTCAGCCAACTGTTCCACTCCAGATGGCTCACTCAAAAAGATCCAATTAATACTGTCCTTTAAAAACGATACTTGAATCTAGCTCTAAAGGTAGATGTTATTAGGATATAAAATAAAACAATTTTAATACCCATAAGTAATTTATTTTCAGTAAAAGTAAAAAACAAAACAATAAAATATAGTTACAAAAGAAGTAACAAAATAAATATTTATGTATATGATAGAATAGTTATAATTACTTAAAGATCAGAGAAAATTACCATTCTAAATAGGAAGGCAGTAGTTTTAAAACATAAAATAAATATTTTTGTATTTACAATAATAATTAAGACAGTGTCTTTTTGTGCTTAACCAATATTTTCGATTTTGTTTCAGTAACTCGCTTTCTTTTTCTAAGTGGCCTTTTATTTATTAACAAAACATCGTTTAGTTTTTCTTTATTTTCGACTTCATTATTTTCATTAACATCATTAATAATAATGTTATCTGTTTGACTACTACAGTCTTTTAGTTCTATCAGTTCTTTATCATTAGTTTTAAACATTTTTGGAATAGGAATTGGAATAGGTATCGGTATAGGCAATGGAAGTATTACCGGATATGGCACAAATGTGGTTGGGGGAGGTAATAGATTTCCTAAGATAGCTTTAACATAATTTGTGGATATCTTTGTTGGGGAAGATGAACAAGGGGAGTCATTTAGAGAATCTTGTTTTACTTCAGGCTCGTCTTCTGACCTACAAAATGAAGTTTGTTCTTCCTTCGGAAAAGGCTTATACTCTGAAGATTCAACAACTGTCTCTTCAAGAGGGGGTGTGTGTCGAATGCGTAAATCTTGAGGTGTGTCATTACAGACTTGCGTAGAGCTAAAAGAGGTTATAGTCGATGGGCATCTTTTCCTAAACTTCCTCTGAACTTTTAAACGATTTCTTTTAACATCGGTAGCTAACAACTTAGTATTCGGCGCAACTGAGATAAGAGGTATTGGTGACAATTGACGATTTTGAGGTGATGATCCTTCCGTTAATTTTGACGAGACTGAAACCATAGGAGATGGTGAGGTTGAATTATTATTAACTGGTGACTTGCAGTTGCGTAACCAGAGATCAGGAGTTATGAGGTTTGAGCTAGTTGACTCATCACCGTGGATATGGGGATGAAGTTCTAGATGTGCACGCGTCTCTCGACAAAATATATGCATTTTATATTGGTTTAAGCATTTGTCTGAGCAAAATTGCAGTTGAGAAGCACCATCCTAAAAAGAAAAAATAATATATTATTAAATACCACATTTTTACATAACTATGAATGCTTTATCGAAAAGTGAAAATCGATATTATAGCAGGCGCAAAGAATCAAAAATGATGACTAAGTACAAGACAGTCTACCAAAAATATAAAATTCTTCGGTCTTTGTAATAGGCTCTGCAATAAGTTTTTGAATTAATGTCTTAAAACCCATTAAACAAAAACTAAACTTTTAAACTTTAAATTCTTAAAGTCACAAAATTGTCAAGAATATATACGTACAGCTTTAACGTTTTTAGATGGATTTGCCAATAAATTTGCACTTTGGTATGTTAGTTTCAGTAGTAGAGTAAGTCATATTCATCGTATTTTTACTCTTCTAAAATTATGTAAATATATTCTGACATTTTAAGGAGAACTAAATAAACCACAAGACTTCAAAAAAAGGAAGCCCAACACCGTAATGTTGCTCTAGGTCAGCGTTTCCCAAGCGGTGGTTCCCGAACCCTCAGGAGTTCACGAGCTTTATAACGGGGGTTCGAGAAAAAAATATTATAATGGCGGAATTTTAAATTAAATATGGCAACAGGCAACAATCTATAACGGGATAAGTCGCTACACCGCTGGCGATAAGAGTACATTTCCGAACGAGCCGGCATTTTCTACTTCGGCGAACCAAAATTTTTCCCAAATGCGCTCGAAAGAACGACAATAACGTCAACCGATATAAAAACGCCGCAGTCGCATATAAGGAAGAGTGTGGTCGAACTGAATGATCTTAAGAACAGCGAGTGATTTCAAAAATGTAAATGACTTAGTAGTTAATGCATAGTGTGTACATAAATATTAGTAGTTTAGTGACTTCTTCTTGTATAAATAAATTACAACAAATACCCAAACTTTACAAATCGCACGTGCACACGTCGAAGTAAATAATTATTGTTCCGTAAATGTATGATGGATCGTTGGTTAAAAACGAGTAGTTTTGTGAAGTCTGACGAAAAGCTGAAAGAGCAATCATTTGCTTCTTCTATTTCAGTCCCTGATTTTAAACCAACATGAGGTGGCAATTGTAGTGAGCTACGGTATCGCCAAACAGAAAGAAAAGAAAAAATATGCGAACAGAGTGAGAAAAAAGGAAAGAAGCGAAAATATAATACAAATGGGTTTTTATTTTACTGGAGATTAGTCAGAACCTGAACCGCTTTGTGTAATCTGTAATGAAATCCTGGCTAAAGAAATTTAAAACCATCTCTTCTTCGTAAAGACCTTAAAACAAGACATCCGGATCAAAAGGATAAACCTGTTGAGTATCTTAAAAGAAAATTGGCAGATAATAAAAGCCTTTTATTTTTTCTTTTCTAACAGATTTAAACGAAGATAGTAAAGTATATGTCGAGACAACATTTCGAGTTAGTTAGAGAATTATAAGATCTGGACAAGCAGATAGAGTGACAGAAAATTTGATTGGACCGTGTGCTAAACACATCACGAAGTATATGCTTGGAGAAAAAGCGGCAAAGAAAATCGACCTGGTTACCACTATCAAACAACACAGTGTCCCGGAGAATTAGTGATTTGGCAAATAATGCGGAAAAAAGAACTTTTAATAGAATTGTATTATTTCTTCAATTAACGTTCAAAGACTATTTTCCTAATAAAAGTATTATGTCTGGTTCGAACAACTGGATACGTAATCCTTTTCAAGGAGATGTAACTTTTGATACTTTTTTAAATTTACTGAAAAAAGAAAAGCTCATTAACTTATCCTCTGACAATTCCGTACAAATTGTTTTTATAGATCACTCCTTAATTGATTCTTGGCTGAGTATAAGAAATGAATATCCTGTTTCGGCGGAAAGAGCCGTTCAAGTTTTATTGTCATTTTGTACAACATATCTATGTGAGAAAGGATTTTCAACGTACCCTTATCTGAAAGATAAGTACAGAAACAGGTTAATTGCGGAACCTGATATAAGACTCAAACTTTCCAACATCGAACCAAATTTTGAATATCTTTGTTCCACCAAACAGGTACAAATATTCCATTGAGAGTATTTTTCAAGTTCTGTGTAATTGTATTAATTTTGTATTAATTCTTTTTTGTAGCTTAAGCTATCAATTTAGTAATAATGTTTGTCTATAAGGGTTTTACGATTATATTTTAGTTTTTCGTTATGATCTGCTATTCAATATGGAAAATAAATTTTAATAATCCAATTTTACTGTTCCATTTACTATTCCTAATGACTACACAGAGGGTACGCCAATTTATTCCGGTATTTAGAAGGGGTTAGCAAGAAGAAAAAGGTTGGAAACGGGTGCTCCAGGTAATTTTTTTTTTAATTATAAAAACAAAAACTTTGCTTATTCCTAAGAAACATATACTCTTAAAAAAGTAATAACTGACTTTAGGTAAAGAGGAGAAACAAAAAAAGATACACAAAGATATATAAGGGAAAAGGGGGAGAGAGGAACTACTTATTTGATTTAGGATAGGTTTTGTCAAAAGAGGATTCTTTGGATCTCATAGATATTTCTTAACTTTTTTACTGAAATTGTGATCAACGAGTTCTATATATATATATATATATATATATATATATATATATATATATATATATATATATATATATATATATATATATATATATATAATTTAGTAATAATGCATTGGATTAAAAATATATCGCTTACAAATTTTCCTGTTTTTACAAGAATACAATCTCTTTTATAAAACTCCTAATTAAGGTGCTTACAGTATGCTTGGGAGGCCAGGAGGTTATATCACGACAGATATCCTAATCGTACTCTTCCAGATCAGAAAACATTTCAATGAGTTGACCAGCGTCTAAGGGAGAATGGTAGGCGATTCCGTTTATTAAAATTCTTCATAATTTTAGGAAATTTTAGAGAAAGAAGTACTGATGCTGGTTGGGGAAGAACAGTAAGTACACCACAATTAGGAGAAATATTTTAAATGCTGTAGATGACACCCCTTCAACGAGCACTCGAAAATTATCAACGCAGTTTAGTACGTCAGAAACAATAGTACATGAAGTTCTTCAAGAACAACTGTGATATCTATATCATTTTAAAAAATGCATGAACTGATTCCTGAAGATTTTTCCCGTAAAATGCAGTTTGCAAACTAGCTATTGGATCAGCAATGAAATCATGTAAACTTTATTAGCAATATTCTCTTCACGGATGAAATAGGGTTTACCAAAAATGGTATCATAAATTTAAATAACGCACATGCATGGGCTGAAGAAAATCCTCATGCAACTATTGATTCGTATCATCAACATCCGTTCCAATCAATTAATGTGTGGGCAGGAATCACTGGCAATTTTTTGATCGGACCTTTCGTATTGCAGGCACGACTGAATGGAGAACTCTATTTGGAATTCCTCCAGAACGCTTTTCACGCTTTAGTATAGTACTTACCACTTGAAACTCGTGGAAACATGTACTACATGCACCACCCCATTTCAGCGTTCCTGTGCGGGAGCACCTGAATAACGTCTATCCAAACCGTTGAATAGGTAGAGGACCACCTATTGTCTGACCTCTTCGATCTCCCGATCTAACGTCGTTGGATTTTTATATGTGGGGACACCTCAAAACCTTGGTGTATTCAATTCCGGTCGATAGTAGGGAGGAAGGAGAATCACTTTTCACTGTGAGTAAATAATGACCAGTGCCGAGGTAATGTGGCGGGTACAACAGTCCTCAATTCGTCTTGCTCGTGAGTTTATCAGACTTCACGGAGTTCATGCAGTTAGTTTAAATTTTATTGAAACTATGGCGATAAGGGAAGATTCCTCTTTATCATATTCAACCTGACAAAAGTTAGTGTAAATAAAATGACGTTTTCGCAGACGGTTAGGATTAGCGACATGAGTGAAGAGTACTTCATTTTTAGTCAATAATTAAAGGTATGTAAAGCAATGTTGTTCAAAGTTTTTATCGTACGGGGTCATGAGTGTCACAGCTAGTCCGTTCCTGCAGCTGTGAGTAATTCACAACACTTTCTTGGATACTAATTTGAAGGGTCTTACCTGGTATACACCATATTAAAAAGAAATTGAAATATATCTGATGGTTCAATAATTATGTGTAAAAATCTTGATTCCATAGCAGCTCTTTGAGAGCCCGAAGAGGAGGCCTATACGAAAAAAGTTTATATCAACTTGTAGTATTCCTTTCACGTGTTTTTTTTTTCATATCTGCGAGATTTCCCACATTTTCTCGGACATCCTGAATATAAGATTCTAAAGATTATCTCATAACAAAACCTATCCTAAATCTAATAGATAAGTGAATTTCCCTCTTTCCCTTTTTCTCTTCCACATATGTACGTATCTTTGTTTCCTTCTCTTCCTCTTCTATCAAACGTTAACTATTACTAGTTTAAGAATATGTTTCCTAAATGTAAACTAAGTTTTTATTTTTATAAATAAAAAAAATCTTTCATTCAAAGCATTGGTTCCCAAAGTGGACCCGCCAGAGTTCGACTATGACCTGAAAGGGGTCCATGTCAACAGAAAAAAAATTGGAGGGGGTGCATGAGATGTAAATGGAAGTTCCCGAAAGTGGATGTTCATTTTGTAGTGAACCAAGAAATCCACGAAGAACTGGTCTTTGCGAGAACTTTGACAGCAGATACCAAAAGCGAGTTAATATTCAATGTTTTGAGAGCTTATTTCATGGAAAAAACGATTCTTTTTTCTAGTATAATACTAGCGAAAGCAGATGGAGATCCTGCTATTGTTGGGCGTTACCATGGTTTTATAAGCCATTTAAAATGAAATTTACCCGGAGTGTTCGCAATGGGGGGTGGATCTAGCCTCTTTTTGCGAAAGCAAATTGTCCATCGGGGGGTGCCAACCACATTCCTAATGTAACTGGTACAAGCAAATCTATTTTTCTGAATTCGGTACTCTTGGGGTGGACGATCGCCACCACCGCCCCCCCTGGATCCGCATTTGTTTGTAATACACTGTGTCACCCATCGACCACATTTAGTTGTTAAAAATCTGAATAACAGATTGCATGAATCTTTTCAATTCGTCATTGACGTAATTAACAGTAATCGGAATTCCGCGTTAAATTTTAAGTAATTTTAGTAGTTGTGGAGTGAAAATGACGAGAATTTTCATCAATTGCTTCTCCATACTGAATTACGATGGCTTATGTTTGACAAATTTTTTTTCAATTTTGTATTTTAAAAGAATATTTATATAAATGCAAACCAAACACTGCCTATTTAACAGATTCATTTACCAAATTTAACAAGGTTAACTTTCTCTTACAAGGTGATAGTCTGAACCTAATAAAAACAAAATCCATAATTGTAGCTTTTCTTGCCAAAATTAACCTTATGAAGCAAAACAGTGGACGGCGAAAATTTTCCGTTTTCCAACTTATCCCCAATATGCTGCCAAGATGATAACGTTCAACATTTAAATGCCATGTACACAAACTTTAAAACCTGACTGATAATGTTTTACCCCTAGAAATACCACAGCGGATTATTAGCCCATATGGTGACACTGATGAAATCACTGACTGAGAAGATTTAAGATTAAACCTGACTAATGTAAAGCCAAATATTGAATATTTACTACCAAAGCATCAGGTTCATTCATAACTATCGCCAAAGTTTATGGCAGGTGGGGAACTATGCGCTGAAAGAAAAAATGGAAGCTGCAGCGATTTTGGCGTTCTGCTCATCGCCGCTCATCTGTTATAAAATTTAACGAGTAAAATAAAAAGATTGTTTTTTTGTGTATTTAATTTATGTAAGAATTTTCCAAGATTTGATTTTGTGTCATTTTAACTAATAAAAGTAACTCAGACATTTTTTTAACATTTTCCACTCCACAGTAAACCTTATTAAATTACGTAGCGCTAACAAGTCTTGATCTGGTGATTAAACGCAAAAAGCGACGGTGTTTTCGTTGTTACGGGTACACTGATATTTTATATACTATTCCTGACTCGCCACGTTGTGCATTCGATTCTCAGACTAAGGCCTTAATTGTCAAAAATACGTTTAAGTTAATAAAATTGTAAAAATTCAATATGACATGTAGATATTTACCGAAAATAGAAAAAATCAGCTTGGGGTCTACGGGACACAAAAAAAACTTGGGAACCTCATTTCTAGAGCGATATTGCCGAGCTTAACGACTTAAAAAGTCTTTCTTTCTTCTTTAAAAGACTTGTAGTTTGTTTCCATCTGTTTAAAGGAATCAGAATATATTTTTATAATTTTAAAAAAAGTAAAAATACGCGAAATACGTCCTATCCCCACATTTCATCCTCTACTACTAAAAACGATACACCAAAGTGCAAATTTATGAGAAAATTCACCTCTAAAAATGTTAAAAACTATGCATTTATATTCTTGACAGTTTGGTGAGCGTAAAGTTTTTTAAAGTTAATATTGTGTTTAATACGTTTTAAAACATTTATTCAAAACTTGTAGAGACAATCAAAGAGACTTATTGAAATAAAAATATCATTGTCTGATTTTTAGTAAGTATGCGATAAATTTTTGTGTAGCACAAGGTAATAGCGCCTCCACAATAGATGAAAATTTTTACTACCCAAATAGTAAGTATAAGATGACAGAAAAATAATTTAACCACAGAAAAAATTATGAAAACAAGAACCTTTTGCTAAGTTTAATACATTTATAACCAACTCGACATACTAAGTACTTAAACTAATTATTAAATACGAGATGGGGCAATTAAGTTCCGGGAATTTAGTTATAATTCGGGAACTGGCAAAACTGCGTCGTTCGTCAATATCTGTCTAAAGAGGGGGGACCCTCCTTTTGGTTTCCGTTCAAGGTTGAAGTCGATAGCACGTTTATTTTATGTTTTATGCGTAATTTTCGAAAGTAACTTTTTTAGTAGGGTCGTGAAAATGAGTGACTCATATTACAAGCAAAGTGTTGTGATTCCATTTTTACTGAAATCTGGCGATAAATACTCGGAAATCCTCCGAAAATTGCAGATGGTATATGGAAACGAATGAATGCCGAAAACGTGCGTGTTTGAATGGGCGAAGCAGTTCAACGAGAGGCGTGAATCGATAAAAGACGATCCACGTGAAGGAGCTTTCGTCACCTCTCGTACCGACGCGAATGTCGAACGTTTGTGCGTGCTGATTACGTCTGACCAGCGCCTAAGCATTCGTGCGTTGTCTGACGAGTTAAACATGAAGAAAGTAACCGTTCGCAAGATGTTACATGATAATTTGAATATGCTAAAGATTTACACAAAGATGTTGACAAAAGTTCTCACTCATGAACAAAAACAAATGCGAAAATCGATCTGCGAGGATTTGTTATCCCGCATTCGGAGTGACGGCATAGACTGGAGATGAGACTTGGATATTTGAATATGACCCCGAGACCCGTACACAAAGTCAGCAGTGGGTGGAAAAAGGTGAGGAGCAGTCAACGAAAGCGAGGATGTCCAAGTCACGACTGAAGACAATGTTGACCGTTTTTTTTTTCGATATCCGCGGCATCATTCATCGTAAATATGTTCCTGTCAGCCAGACAGTGACTGGACAGTTCTATGTTAGCTTCCTGGAGCGGCTGCGGGCACGCGTTTTTCACGTGCGACCCGAAATCGCCGAGAACGGCTGGATCTTGCACCACGACAACGCGGAAAAGGGCATTCCAACTTTGCCGCACCCACCCTGTAGCCCCGATATTGCCCCCTGCGACTTTTTTTTATTCACCAAGATGAAGTCGCACGTCAGGAGGTCAAGGAAGCTGTAACCGTGGTGCTGAACGATTTAGATTCGGAGTATTACCAAGGGTGTTTCCAATTGTGGGAGCAACGTTAGAATCGTTGTGTAGAGTTAGAGGGAGACTATTGTGAAAGTCGATAATTTGGTTGTTTTTTATTGACAAATTCCCGGAACTTAATTGCCACACCTCGTACCTCTGGTTGATAGTTAATTTAATTATATTTTAATTGTATGCGGTTTCTCCGCGTATCAGTGATAAAAGGTTGAGTATTCTCATAGCCAATACTTAGAAAAATTGACAGTCTACAAACACATTAAGGATTTCCTCGATCTTCGGCATCAATCAGAATACAAAACGTTACTATTAATTTCGTTTGCCATCGGATAGTTCAGGGGGACTCTAATTTGATCGTCACTATGGATATAAACAGGCAAACTTTCAATGTCGGCGTAATGACAATAACTTCTTATATTTTTCTTCACCAACATATTCACGGCATCGCCACGGTTTGAAATATAATATAATTTTACTAAATTTTATGCTCAGCTACGCGTTTTATTGGCCATCATTGCTTGATTTCTAAATTGAGGCACGTAAAGAGAATGAAATGGATAAAAAAATTGTTTTCTTCCTTTCCTTAATAACAAATAGTTATTCAGTATCGTGAAGTGTTGCATTTCGTTTTACCAATAACTTACTAATTAAAAAAATTATCCAAATAATAAAACGTACTTGAAAATCGACGTAAGAAACTGTATGCCTTACATGGCGGCACCAATCACAGGTTTTATTTCTTTTGAAACTCGCCCTTCTAGACTGAGAAAAACAGAGTTCTGAACAGAACACTGCTGAAGCAGATATCAAACTACTATTTTCGTCTACTGGCTTTCCACACCAACCACATCCTTCTGAAAAATAAAAATAATATTAAAATCAGAGTTTCAATTAACAACAGCGGTTTAAAATATTGTTGCTTTAAATTTTCGATATGGCTTGATTTGATCAATTAATATCAAGTTTAAAACCTTTTTCTTAACAAGGTTTTTAAATGGGAAGCTCAACGCCTTCTTCAAAGTTCAGTGTCAATGAATTTATGTTGATCCTGTACATTTGAATGTATCACTCCCCCCCCCCCCCCCAATGTAATCAACGATATATTTTTTACCTTCAGAAGTTTTTTTCGTACATTGATATCCAACAAAATTACCAAAAATTTCGATAATTCACATAACTGCCAAAATTCTAACCACATATCGAAATACAATCGATTACATGTAATTGAAACCATAACGTAATTTGGCATGAAATTCTTACGTTTCAGTTAATACCCCCGGTAGCGTGCATGAAGTGGAATATATAAATTTTAATTTTAAATTTAAAACTGATCTCGCTTGAAAGGGCTAATTGTTCAAATCAAATTTCGACATTCTAATATGAAGTTTAAAAATAGTTTTAATAGATTATATGACTACAGAAATCTTATGATCAGAAATGCGAAATTTAGTTACAATACAAACACATTTAAGAAAGCTAATGACCGCACTACTTCCGATGCGCTTTTAGAATTTATAGTAAATGTTATCATGGATAAAATAATAATGAGAGGAAGCATATTGAGCTGATACAGAATGGGTGACCGCGACATTAAGATCCTATATTACGTCGATGACGCTGTACTAGTGGCAGAAAATGAAAATGACCTACAAAGACTACCAAACAGCAAAATATCTTAATATGATCATATCTGTTTCTAAGACAAAATGCAAAGTCACCGATAATATAGAAGCTTATGGTCGAGGGGAAAATCATTCAACAGGAGATGAAATTTAAGTATCTGGGAATAGAAATATCCAGCTATGGATATGTAGAAGCAGAGATTGGAGAACGAACTAATAAAGTAGCTAGGATAGCAGTATGCCTAAATAAGACAATTTCGCGAAATAAACATATCAGAATAGGAACGAAGGCCAGAACCTATAAGACCACGATTAGGCCGTGCACTGCAAAAACACGACCTGACAAAAAACTCAGCAGATGATGGAAAAACGGAAATGAAAGTACTACGGAAGACAACTTGAAAAAGGCTAATGTACAGAAGGCGAAGCGAGAAATCAAAGAACTGTGTGAAATGGATAATGTAAACGACTGGATATTAAAGAGAAGGATGGAATGGAACAACCACATCGATCGCATAGACGACGAATAGTTAAGGTAGCACGTGACAAGTCATTCATAGGTCCCAGAAGTATAGGGCGACCTCGGAAAAGATGGAGCGACAATTTAAGGCCCGAATAAGCGGAGAGGACGAAAAAGAAATAAGCATTTTGTGTCTAAACTAGAGAAAGAAAAAGAAGAAGAACTTGCAATTGGAAGGTGACAGTCTAATACAAATAAAGTTCACCACTGCAACTTTTATTATCACAATTTAACCTTGTGAAGCAATTTCCCCAACTTACCACGAACATGCTGCCAAGATAATGATGTTTCGGCCTAAGTTCAATATTTAAATGCCCTATAGGGACCCAGACTTTAAAATCAGATTCGAGGAAATTTTAACCATGGAAATCTTCAATGCATTATTACCCACATGATGATATTCAAGAATCGGATGTTATATTACGAGAAGAACTGATCGGAATAAGTACGAACGAAGAAGTTAAAGTGCAGTTTAGAAATGGATATCAACAATTTCAGAGAGACATACCTGCTACTTACCCTGCAGGATGGACGATCGTAAGAAATTTTTTAAGAATTTTTACCTTCTTATATCTCGTGGAGAAGGATTTCAGCGCGATTGCCAATTTTCTTATAAAAAAAGGTCCAATTTCGAAATCACTGAACGAGATTTAAAATTAAACCTAATTGCAAATGCATTTTATATTTTATTATTTTGCACTTTACAGTGAACCTTATCAAATTGCGTAGCTCTGTGTCTAGTCTTAGTCTGGTGACAAAACACACAAAGCGGCTGTGTACGTTGCGCGGCACCGTATCGAAGATATGAAATACGTCAACAGTGTCTGTTACCACGGTAACACTTCAGTTATCAAAAAGGCATTTGAGTTGATAAAATTGTAAAAATTCAATATTAGGAAGACATGGAGTGTCAACTGAAAACAGAAAAAATTGGCTCGTGATCTACAGGATAAAAAAGTTTGGGAAGCTTTGATGTAGATGGTGAAAAGCTCCCGCACTTTATATTTACAGACGATATCATTCTTGTTGCAGACCACATTAAAGATGCATAGCAATAGCTCGAAGAACTAATAAAAGTTTCCAAAAATGTTGGCCTTAAAATAAATATTCCGACGAAGTATCAAAATCACAGACATCAAAGAGCACAACAGAATAAATGAACATGGAGATGAGCAGGCCATGTAGCGAGAATGCCAAGTGATAAGTAGGCTTAAAGATTAATAGAATTGAGGCGATGAATAGATAGAAGCAGCAGAAGTGGACAACGACGATAATATTTAAAAAATTGCAGGCAACTGGATAATGTCAATCCAGAATCGACAAAGATGGAAAAATTTAGAGAAAGTCTATATTAACCACGCCACTGATTAAATTTGGGTTAAATTTCTTCGTGTATTTAGGTATTATAGTACAAACCTATTATTTTATTAATGGCAGATGTTGGTTAAAATATATTACTATTAATTTCACGGTAAATTCAACTCCCCAAGGCAATGGGGAATCGAAGTTTAAAGAACGATGGTTCGGTACATTTTTAATAGATTTTCTGCATTACAGAAACAAAATTAGTTGAAATGATTAAATTTCAAGTTTATTTGATACGCAGTAACAACAGCATTTCTAAGGAAAATGCTGAATATACGGAGTGAGGCAGAGATCATTCCAACTATATTTTAGTAATCTAAAGGTAGTTTTATACAAATAAGTAATTTTGGTTGCTCATGATAAAAATAAATAAACTGAAACATTCTATTATTTTTATCAATAGGAAATAACAATCTGCTTTATTCGGTCACTAAATAAAAAGTAGGGATGCATCGATACGCACTTCTGCAAATACGATACCGATATTTATAAAAAAGTGTGGGTTTAGGATAGAAAATATAGAAACAGACGACATTACTTAAATATATAATATTTATTTAGAATGTTAACTAATGAAATTTGGAAATTGTAATTTAACAAAATATCAATTATGCTTTAAAAATTGTAATTAAACAAAATATTAGTTTGTTTGAAGGTTGTAGACAATGTTGAAGATTGACTAAAATGTGGTTGTCGGACTTGATTTGTCTTTATTTTTATTTATTTTTATGACGTTTCGATTAGGTTGTATCTCTAATCGTTATCAAGTATAAACTGAATGTTTTGTCTTAAGACTACGAGCTTTTATAGGGACTGTGTCCACTGAAGCGCAAAGTTTCGCTTCACTGTACACACCTCAATGATTTGATATAACAAAGTAGTGGTTGTCAAAGATTAGGTATCTCAACACTCGGTTTACTGAAGATTCCATTATTGTTTTTAATGTAGGCTGCTTCTATAATTTTTCTTTTTTCCATATATATTGCCGCAGCCTCAGACCATTTTATATGGTGTTGTTTATCCCAGGCGTGTTCTGCAATACCTGATCTCGACGTTTCCCCTTTTTGTGTATTAGTTTTATGTTCCTTAACTCTAACTTCTAGTGGTCGTTTGGTTTCTCCAATATACATTTTACCACACTCACACGGAACTTTGTAAACACATTCTTTTTTATCGGTACTTTTTGGTTTTGTTTTTGTTAAATGAGCTCTAAGTGTATTTCCTGATTTAAAGGCTGTTTTTATATTATAACTACTGGCAATTCGTCTTATTTTCTCCGAAGTTCCCTTAATGTATGGAATTGTGAAGAAGGAATGTGTTTCTTGCTGACCAGTGTTCGTTGTTCTAAAGTTATTTATAACATCGTCAATTAGTATCAAAGGATAACCATTCTGTTGTAAATCGGATTTAATATTTGCTACTTCTTTTTCCAATGAATCAGCATTATGTCATATAGATATAGCGCGATTATAGAGGTTGCGTATAATTCCCCGTTTTGTTACAACAGAATGATTGGAACTATGATTAAGATATTGTCCAGTATGTGTTCGCTTTCTGCATACTGAAGTTTTAATAGTTTCGTTTGAGCGATTCACCATGACATCTAGGAAAGGCAATTGATCATTTACCTCTTTTTCCATGGTAAACTTAATTGTAGGTCGAATGTTATTTAGATGTTTCAAGAAATCATTAAGTTCTTGATCATTGCTCTTCCAAACGATGAAGGTATCATCGACATATCTCAACCAAACTTTAGGTTTTACTGTTGCCGTTTTTATGGCATGAGTTTGGAACCATTCTATATAAAAGCTCGTAGTCTTAAGACAAAACATTCAGTTTATACTTGATAACGATTAGAGATACAACCTAATCGAAACGTAGTAAAAATAAATAAAAATAAGGACAATGTAAGTCCGACAACCACATTTTAGTCAAAATATTAGTTATTTTTTGAAAATAGTAATTAAACAAAATATCAGTTTAATAATAAAGTTCAGATTAAAAATAAATAATTACAATTCACGCTTATGAGATTTCTAATCGGAAAACACACCATCCTTAAATTATTAGGTGAAAACTGATTTCGTAAGTCTGTTTGGACGAGACCTGTTGTTGAGAATAGCCTTTTAGATGCGACAGAACTCATTTGGAAACTGAAATATTTTTACGCCATATTTTTCAAATTTGGATATAAAATATCACTGCACCAGAAAAGCAGAGGATCTGCTTCTTCTCTTGATGGGGGATCTCAAATATCTCTCTAGTTCTTCTTTGAGCGAATTAGTACACAAAAAAGAGAGAACCTCATCTCTTCAGCCCCTTTATTAATATTTTCACAAACGCTCCAAATTCCACATCTCGTAGATGGCTCAGAACTTGTACTTGGTTGTTTAATTAACGATTCTGAAATAGTTTGTGAATTCAGTAACTCTCCATCTTTTGCCATACTAATAGTAGATTGTTTATGAAATGTTCGAAGTTTATTACGTAGATCTATTACGGTGGCTAAATAATACGATTCTTCATTTTCCAAATAATCAAATCTTTCATTAAGAGCCAATATCATATCAGCCGCCATAAGTTTCGATACATTCCATATTGCAAAAGGCTGTCTGTGTCTTTAAAGTTCTGAAGCATTCTTCGGAGACTGATAATTAACGGAATAGCGTTGGATCATATAGCTGCGGTTTTGCTAATTGATTTTGTAACCTCTTCCGTTGTGAGTTCTATGTTGTACTTTAAACTAGGCAAACAAGCTTGAAGAGCAACGCGTTGCTCCAGCAATCGCCTTAACGTTTGCAGTGTCGAGTCCCATCGCGTAGATACGTCGTGTATAAGTACATGATTCGGAACGTTATGAGCGTCTTGCATTTCCTTTAAAATCTTGCTACTGCTCGTAGAATGATTCAAATGACCAATGAAAGACTGTACTTTAGTAATCATGACATTCACCTGATCTTGTTTAAAAAGGCTAGTTTTAATTACCAATTGTAGTAAACGATTCAAACATTTGATGGGCACTAAATGGTATGTTTGTTGAATCTCTCTGATAGCGACACCCATATTTGCAGCGTTGTTGGTAACTATGACTCGAACCCTGTCCTGTATATTCCAATACTGAAAAGCCTTCTTTAGATTATATGCTATGTTGGATACTGAGTCCTGAAGACCCTCGGATTGTATTATTTCGAAGCAATTAAGCTTGTACTCGAAGTTAACATCTATCCCGTGAACTGTTACGCTAATAAAATCATTAGATTGGGAAGAAGAGTCACTTGTCCATATGTCGGTCGGTCATCACAATATGCAACAACTCTTTTAACTATTCGAGTACTTTAGTTCTCACTTACTCATATATTTCTGGTATAACTTTTTCCGTAATGTGAAAACGTGATACCATTTTGTAATTCGGGTATAGCCCACCTTATTAACTAAATCGAGGCATATTTGCTCAGTAATGGTACGAATTATTTCTTTTGCTCTGGTATCATCATCTCTGTAACTTGATTTTTTATCGATTATCGGAGTTACTTGTGGACCACTGTCATCAGTCCTTATTTTCTTTGGCACTGAAGAGGTTTTTTTACTCTAATAGTATCTTTTCACATATGGATCCACAAGTTCGATGTGTTAAAATTTTTTGAATTGGTATCACGGGACACGTTTTCTTTATAATACTTTTTGCTTTAGAATTTTCAGATGCAGATACTTCGAAGTGATTCTTCCATATAGAACTATTTTGTTTCGAGGTTAACACACTTATTGATTAACTTGTGTTTCTCACCACGTTTATGATAACGTAGTTACTATATACGTATTTAGTAAAAAAAAATGCCACAATCACAAGTCACTGCCAACAAGGGAATTAATTATATATTTTTTTACGCGTCGAAAGCAACAATTAACAATAAGCAATTAGCGGAATGAAATTATAAAACGCAGGAATTTCCCGAGCATAGAAATTGTGCAGCGTCAAAGAAGGGATATGGAAAATTACAAAAATTGGCTCAATACCTAAAAAATAGATGTCATAAATTGACATCAAATAGCTATGTGGCGTAAGCGCAGAAAAAAATTTGGTAGTAACTTGGTTGTAAGGGGTTGGTAATACGAGAACCAAACTACACTTCAAGCAATTTTAATTCTGAAGAAAAAACCGAACTTACAAATTTATTTTCAATGTTAGTAGTTAAAATATCATGTATGTAATATATTTCAACTATTTTTGCACAAATTCTAGTGAATAAATTTTAAAAAACTCGTGAAAACCGCTAATATTCGTTTGACACGTTGGTAGATGTAAAATATTTTCGTGGTATAAGCTATAAAATTTTACCATCTCAGTCAACAATATAGCTCAATTTTTGTAATGTTTTATACAGTCTCAGGGAAAAATTAATCTTAACCAACCAACATTTTTGTTTAGTTCAGGTTTAGCTTGATTGTGGTTAATTTGTAAATCTCAAACTAACCTGAACTAAGTTAAATTGACCTAGACTTATACTTTCGTAATATAAACTATAGAATTTATCCATTACAGTTAATAACATTAACATAATTAATAATTTTTGTAATGTATAAAAAAGCGTAAAATTAATCTTAACCGCCCAAAATTTTTGATCAGAAATCACAGGAAGGCGGGACCATCTGTGAAAGAAAAGAATATATGTGAATTTTACAAAAATTTTATTGGCAATCTGGCAACAGCGCTAATTTTTCAGGTTTTTAAGAAACGAGGCACATCAATATTTGGCTGAAGCCCTTTTGTTTTAATTTGTTTTTTGATAATTTTCTTAATATTTCCGATAAGAATGTGCAAATTTATGGATTTTTTTATAATACATAGGCTTCTATCAGTGTGGAATTTGCGGTTGTAACAAAACTTTTACGATTTAGTACAAAAAATTGAGTCGAAAGTGAAAAGTGTTTTTCACTGTTTTCTGCAAAACTGAGGAAAAATTATGGGAAAAGGAGGTCAGAATTGTGTTTTACAACTTAGAAACGGGGGGAAATACCGAAATTTTTTTTAAAAAACTTCGTTTTCCTATATTTCCCATAATGCAATTTTTTACCCAGAGAATTATATTCAAATCTATTTTATGTCAGTATTTATTTTATTAATTATTTGCTCCTGTCCTAACCTACTGCGCAAGTACAGTATAGCCACTTTAAGGAGAGTACAGCTTTAAATGCCGGATCGAATTTATTTTACGGTATTCCCCTTTCTTTTACCCCCTCCAATTTCCTTGTGCAGCGTTTACATGAATGAACTAAACGCGGGGACGGCGCGTTTACACGATGGTTGGTTATAGTGCGGAATTCAGAATGTATCGGTGCATCGGCAATCTAATATCGCCGACTCCGATATATCGGAAAATCAACGATATCGCCGATATATCGGTATCGATATAGGTATCGGATGCATCTTAAATAAAAAAACATTTTTAACCATATATACCCAAAATTGTAATATTTTTAAATGTCTACTTTATAGTTTTAATTATTTGGTATTTCCCAGTCAACAGAATTTGTGAACATCGTTTTATCACCGTATAAGAAAACACACTTTTTTGTAAAACTGTTATATGTACTTGTATGGTATCCAGCTTCCTTTCAAAAAATAATAAAGTAAATATAGGTTTCATGATTCACATTTAAAATTTAGAATATTTGTTTGTATCACGATAGGTTAATAAATAAATCTGGACAAATTTTCAGCTTCCCCCAGTATAACAAAGAAAAAAGTAGTCCTATTAACAACGTCAATAATATATTTAAAATTTACCGAAAGTACCTAGTGAAACCTGATAAGTTTTTGTTTATTTTAATGAGTAACCTAATATTGATTAATGTTTTTCAAATAATTGCGATTTTGTTTTAACAATGCAGTGGCGAAAATGTAACAGGTATTATTTTTCAGTTTAGTCTTTTCATTATTTCAGTGCGCTGCCGTCAAATATTACGATGCCTACCTTTAATTTAATTTTAAAATTGATACCTTTCTGATAAGACTTATATTCTATACAAATATTGAGTTTTTTTAAGGTTACATTACTGTAACTCTATATTGTTTTCTTTAATTGTATTATTTTAATCAATGTAATGAGAACAAGCGATTACATTATTCATAAAATAATATATACAGGGTGTTTCCAAATAAGTGAGAAAATTTTAAAGAATTATTCTTCAGCTAATTTTAAACATAAAAGTTCATATAAACATGTCCGATAATCCTTAGTTTTTAAGATACAGGGAGTTAAAATTTATTAATATTTTTATAGTTTTAAATTTATATCATTTGTTTTTAAAGATGTTAAATGCGCAACACATAACACTTTTTACAGTTTCCGTAAAAAATTATTATTAATAACATACAGAGTGGTACTTTTTTCCGGGTCTATAAAATTTTACCCTCTCGAACTTTTTATTTAGACGTCACTGACTAGATTTGATTATTCAGTTAGCTTTCCCATCTTATTGTGAAACTTTTTTGTATCTCTCTTCTTTAAAAGTCAATATTTTTTCCACAAAAAAAATAAAATATATCCAGATGCATCTCCAACTAAGTTGTGTAGTGGCAGTTAATTAGTTACGAAAACATATTGTAGGCTGTTGTCAAATAAGTTCACGCCTAATTTGTCATATTGTTTTTTTTGTTGTAATGTGTTAGAATTTCTGTGGATAAGTGCGATTTTATGTACCTACTCTTAATGTAAAGTAAGTAAAAATGGCAAAGTTAACAAATGTTGAAAAGTCAGATATGCATTTTGTTTATGGTCGTGCTAATAAAAATGCATGGAAACTCAACGGATTTATGCTAAATTATATCCACAACGCAAGTTACCTCATCATAACATATTTGCTCGTCTTCAATCAGCGTTTACGAGACAATGGTACATTTCTAAAGCGAATTTCTGATTGTGGACGTCCTCGGGAGATAAGAGTCGTAGCGCTAGAGGGAGCTGTTCTGAGTTTAATAGATGAATCTCCTAAAACAAGTACGAGAAAAATTGCCAATATATTTAATATAAGCAATTCCACATTACTCCAAATTTTAAAAGAACAACAATTGAATCCCTACCACATCTAGCGGGTGTACCTAGAGAATTTTTGCCGCGTCTAGTTTTTTTGCCAGTGGATACTTAAAATGATAGACCCTTTTTTTTATCTCGTTTTTTGTTTACTGATGAGGCAAACTTTTCTAGGAAATCCATAAGAAATTTTCACAATAATTACACTTGAGCTGAAGAAAATCCGCATGCATTTCTTGAAGTCAATTATCAACATAGTTTTCATTAGATGTATGGATTGGTGTCACAGGCGACTATCTAATTGCCCCATGTTTCCTTCCATTAAATTTACATTGTGACCAATACTGTCAGTTTCTCGAAGAACCGTTACCTACCCTACTCGAAGAGGTTCCTCTTCAATTTAGACAAGAATTATGGTTTATGCACGATGGCGCATATTTCCGTATCAATGTACGCCGTCACTTAGAGACAGTGTATCCAAATCGTTGGATAGGTCGAAGAGACACTCAACATTGGCCTGCTCGATCTCCGGATCTAAATACTTTGGATTTTTGCATCTGAGGTTTCTTTAAATCTTTGATTTATTCATCTCCTGTTGAATATGTTTAAGATTTGAGAAATCGCATTATTGCGTCTTGCGAAAGATAACAAATACGCTCTTCAATGAGACGAACATCGGATACTTGCATTATGGCTGAGGATGATCATTTTCAACATTTGCTGTAATTTCTGTTATTAATATTTTGTTACTCTTGTTCAAATTCTGTTATTATTATGTTGTCTTTTTTTCTTAGTACCTGTTGGTTAAAACAAATATGAATGAAAATTGATTAGAACAAATGCATTATGATTTTTTACTTATGTATTATCTTTTTTGTAGAAAAACTATTGACTTTTAGAGGAAAACTTTCATTTTTCAGAAAAAAGTTTCATAATACGATGAGAGAGCTAATTGAATAATCAAATCGAGTCAATGGTGACCGAAAAAAAAAGTTTGAGAGGGTAAATTTTTACAGACCCCGAAAAAAGTATTACTCTATATATTATTTTAAATAATAATTTTTTATGAGAATTGTAAAAAGTGTAATGTGCTCCAAATTTGACTTAATTATCTTTAAAAACAAATGATATAAATTTAAAAATCTAAAAATAATAATAAATTTAACACCCTATATCTGAAAAACGAAACATTATCAGACATATGTTTATATGAATTTTTATGCCTAAAATGAGATCAGGAATAACTAATATATATATATATATATATATATATATATATATATATATATATATATATATATATATATATAATGTATTTTTGTATCCTCAATATTTTTTTGTAATATTTTCTTGGGTATAGGTTTTTTCATTAGAGAAACAAAGGACAACAATTTTTCTGACGTTTCGATCTACATAGTGAGCTTCTTCAAAGAGCTGGTAGATTTATTTTAAATCTACAAAATTACAATTTTTTTTTAATAAACATATATCACAGTAATTACAATTACATTTATATTTTTAATTTAATTAAAAGTAATAAAAATAAAACAGATTTTACGATAGTCTTAAAGTTTAAAATTTAAAATAATACAACAGGTAAAAATAGTGAAAATTATGTAGGTACTATTTTATAATTTTCACTATTTTAACCTGTTGTATTGTTTTAAATTTTAAACTTTAAGACTATTGTAAATTCTGTTTTATTTTCATTAATTTTAATTAAACTAAAAATATAGATGTAATTGTAATTACTATGATATATGTTTATTAAAAAAAAATTGTAATTTTGTAAATTTGAAATAAATATACCAAGTCTTTGAAGAAGCTCACTATGTAGAGCGAAACGTCAGAAAAATTGTTGTCCTTTGTTTCTCTAATGGAAAAACCTATACCCAAGAAAATATTACAATATATATATATATATATATATATATATATATATATATATATATATATATATATATATATATATTACAAAATAATGTGGATATAACCACTGCTAATGCATCTCACACGGAGGAATCCGTGAAAGCCGTATAAACATATATAAGCCATCCGACGAGAGGTCGGCGAAGCCGCGTTCAGTGTTGCATGCTTCCTTCCGATCTGTCCTTTGCACAGCCAGGTGCATGTCGGTACCCTAATGAGTCTAGTGAGAGTCGAAACATGTATCTCTGCTGTATCACTGTAGCGGGGAGAGTAAGCTTTGACTTTCTTCTCGGTATAGTGGTACAGGTAGGCCACCATCTCGATGGTGGTGGAATAGGATGAATTGTGCTTTATTACAGTTTATTCTAACTGTGCAACCTCTAACACAGAAAGGATGTGATGGAGCGAAGTTTGCGTTCACTGTTTCGCATTTTACTTCACTTACGTACAGAGTTGCATATAATTGTACGTTTGCTGAATGTGATTTCAGTACTACAACAGCATAATGTGGATATAACCACTGCTAATGCATCTCACACGGAGGAATCCGTGAAAGCCGTATAAACATATATATATATATATATATATATATATATATATATATATATATATATATATATATATATAGGAAACCAGTATTATGGCTTAAATACATATACACCTTCGTTATCTAGAATGGAAATAACGAAGAACTTCAAAACTTCCATTCTTATCTCAAAAATATTAGCCCAACCATTAAACTCAGGATAAAGAAAGAAATACAAAATAATTTAACATTGTTAGATGTTTTGGATGAGAGAAATGGCAGGCAAATTCGAACTTCAGTTTACAGAAAATCCGCACACAGGACAATACCTAAACTATTCATCCAACCACTCCAACAACACCAAACATGGAATTGTAAGAAACCTCGTAGATAGAACATTGACTCTTTGCAACTACAACGATAAGTTGTTGAACGAAATAGAAAGAATAGATCACACAGCCAACGCACACCCAGTAAATCTGGTGGATAAGATTCGGAAACAACACACAAATAGGACAAGATGGACGAGGAATGAAAATCGGTGATGAATATGCACTATGTTAGGGGCATTTCCGATAAAGTTAGAAGAATAGGAAAACGATATAACATGGACGCTGTTTTCAAATCAAATAACTCTCTGAGAAGCCAGCTCAATAGGGTCAAACCAACAACTGAAAGGGACATGAAGAACTGTGTATATCAGATATATGAATGGGGCAACTTCTACGTTGGCCAAACAAAAAGACCCCTTGAAATAAGAGTCAAAGAACATCAGAAGAATACATCTCGTGGAGAAACAAAAAAATCTGATGCCGTAAACCCCGCCTGAATTCATAATGATCAGCTAAAATGGTCTGAAGCTAGAATGGGACCCCGAGAACAACATTGGAGAAAACGGAAATTCAAATAACGTTACACATCAGGAACACAATTGCTTTAATAAACCGCTTTTAGATCTAAGAGAAGTATGGAAACGACTTCTTAGTAATTATAAACTAAAACTAAATGCAGCATAAATGGGACCTTAGCGTAGCACGCGCATGTTCAATTTCATTTGAAAATGGCTAGAGATAACCACTAGCTGAAGCGTCGCGATATTTAACAACAAAAAAAATAAAGACAGGGAAGTCCAACAGATATCTACTAAAGTGTATTGTGCCAGTAAACAAACAAACCCTTATATATGAAAATTAAACACAAAGAGCCTTGGAATCAGCAAGAGGAATAGTTGTCTCCAAAAAATAAACAAAACTATCTTTTTTCCCTGATGTGGTAATAAAAACAAGCGATTTTTTTCTTGTATTTTGAATGTTCAAAACGTTGTTAGTGAATGGGAGGATACATTTTCAACTGATAGGATATATTTGAGCATATTTCTCATTTGAAATATTTAGCAATCACATCTGTAGCTACATATATGTCTAAAAATTAATGCGTATTCATATTGATTACGAAAATGTGGATTTGTGTTTTTTTTTGGTAGCACTTTATAGAGTACCTGTGATCCAATAGACTCTGTCTAGTAACTGGGCGGCCTTATTACCAAAAGATAAAATTAACAATAAGTTTGTTAATTAACTAAACAAACATATTTCTTATGATTCAGTAGTCTTTATTGCCCCCAAATGCATCGATGCTAACGGTTACATACTGTTAATTGAGACATCCGATTGAGCTTGTGAAATTTCGTTCCACTTTTCTATTGCTGTGGTTCCTAATTCTTATAAATCGACGGAGAAGATATTTCTTAGTTTTATACGTGTTTTTAATTATTTCAGGTATGGTCTATCACGTTAATATCTGTCGAGTTCGACAACCATCTATAGCAAGTTATAATTTCTTTTGTATAAAAATTACATAATGCCAATATTTGCTGTATATGTGCTTTATCTTCAACGAATACAAAACTTTCACCAACAGATCCAAAAGGTACAATAGGATATAGCAGGAAGTGCTAAATCCTATCGTCTGTCCTGACATTACCACTCCCGAACAACCAGAGGGATTCGAGCATTTCCTATTATTCCACTCCAAAACATCATCTTGAAATAGGACGAGGAATTAACATACAGCTAATCTGACCTATCCTTCTGGAGCTCTCCAAACAAGTGTAGGACGAGAATCTATCGTAAGCGCAAACCTATTCCTATCTCATCTAAGAATATGACGTTATTCTAATTTTGACCAAAAGTCATAATTTTCTCCACACTCTGAAGCCATGTACGTTTTTGTTCAACTGATAGCTTGGGAACATATAGAGGTCTTCTGCGAAGTAAAGAAGTAAACTTTAGGAAACATGAGATTGTTTGCCTTTATGGACGAACTCTCTCAAAACGTACAAGTTTAATACTTAAAGTATTTTCAGATATTTTTGGTTTTCCTCGCGCAATTATTGTTGCAATCTTGAGCTAGCATTGTTTTGCGATTTCTTCATTTTTTTTATATATATTATTTGTTTCCCGAAAGTTTCTAAGAATCTTTGTAACATCGTTTTGATTTATGCTTACAATTTCCAGGTAACTATCCTAAAGCCTCCTACCACAAGTTTATAGTTTGAGCTCTATTAAAACAAGTTTCTGGGCATTTTGACACGATTGCGAAATAAATATAACTTGAATAACTTCAAAATTTAACTAATCACATGACACAGTAACTAAACTGCAATTAAAAACTTATTTTATTTCCAACTTTTTATTAGTTTTTGTGCAAGAGATACCAATTACTAATTTGAAAGTAAAAATAAGGTACATATTTTTTTTACTTATATACAATTATATTGGACAGATTGTATACAATTTTATTTCAAAGAAGTTATAATATAGTTTCGGAAATCGGAGATATAAACTTTACCTACATATTTAAATACATTTCTACTTACCAGTAAATTTTACAGACTCGCCTTCAGAGTCATTACTTCCAGAATGTGATCGACAATGTCTTAATGCTTTAGGTTCATTTCTTGAAGATTCATACCCATACCATCCTAAGAGTTCATTCATTGCGGTTTCAGCAAATGCCTTAAAATGTAATCAAATATATCAAATAAAAATCACGTTATTAATTTTTTTTAATGTTTGATTATTTTTGTTAGCTTTTATGTCCTTACAAGAATATAAAGGTGAAAAAACGATGCCAATTTTCTTTAATCAGTATTGTGTGAAGTTCCAATTTCATTTTAATGCTAAACAGAGAAAATGTAACAAAATTTATAAAATTATATATTTCTAGATTTTATAGAAAATTATTCAGTAAAAGTCTCTAACTTATATCATAAATTGCATTCCAAATATTTCAAATTGAAACGGAACTTGACACAGTATTACAGACATCAAACTCACTTTTAAAAAAATACTATAATACACGTGTTTTATAAGTTATGTTCCAAATACCATTTAATGTATTTATAATTGGAACGGAACTTGACACTACTTTATGGGCGTAAATAAGCTGGTGGAAGGGAGCTTTGCTCACTCTTCAAAAAATATATTTTAGTAAGATATCAGTTTGTCAAGATTATTAAAATTATATAATCTGTGCACTAATTTTCTCGGCATAAAATTACAGACTTTTGTTGGGGATTAAAGTATTAATATATAATATTATATCGCACATCATATATATATATATATATATATATATATATATATATATATACATATATATATATATATATATATATATATATATATATATATATATATATATATATATATATATGGATGATGTAGGAAAAATAGAGTTTTTACTTCTTACCCAGTTTAAAAATTCAAATTTCTTTAAGATATCTTTTACTTTAAAAAAAAGTAATCTCACGTAGAGAAATGGTCCCAAATATTTCCATTTTTTAATCAAACTGGGAGCATTCTGTTCATAAAACATACCTGCTTAAAAAGATACTTGTAAGAATAAGTAATATAGTATAAGAGAGGCCATCTATTTATTGTTCACATATCACATAGATTGAGTGGCAAATTCATATATCCATCTCTATTTATTTCTGGTATGTTTTATTACAAAACGCGGCGTGAACAGAGTTAAATTTGTATTATCCATAAAAATCACGAAATATATGAAATTATATTATATCAAATTTAAGATGCAAGTAGAAAAAGGTCCATTACTGAATGTTACTAGGCAACGCACAGCCAGTTGTTGGCTAGTATTTTCTAATATCCCTCGAAACATCAAATTTTAGTACTGAAGAGGCAATATAATGCATTAAATATATATATATATATATATATATATATATATATATATATATATATATATATATATATATATACATATATATATATATATATATATATATATATATATATATATATATATATACATATATATATATATATATATATATATATATATATATATATATATATATATATATATATATATATATATATATGTATATATATATTTTTTTTGGGGTTTCGGTTCTGTTATACAGATTCCCAATTTTATGCACATACACATATATTATAGTATATTTTCCAGATTCTTTAACCATAGATTATATCCTTTTTTTATTTTGTCTTTTCTTGGGGTTAGATTCTTTATTTAAAGAAAAATATAAACAATTGATATTTCGCCCTTTATTTAAGGCATTTTCAAAATTTTTTGTTTTTTCATTTATTTATCGTCCTAAAAATGTTTTTTATATAATTAAATAAAAACATTCATACAACAACATATCTACAGTTTTGAAAAAAAAGCAACACTTTAAAACACTATTCAAATTTTTTTAAAAAGTATTTGATTTTACCAGTACACACCTTGACTTTTACGTCGTTTATTTAGGTACTGAGAATACATGGAGCGCGAATGTGTTTTATTTTTTATATTTTACAATGCACAAAAAAAAACGAAAAAATGCGTACAATTAATTTTATATTTAAGAGGAGATTCAATTTTTGATGGTTATTAACAGGATCGAATACTTAATATTTTTATTTAAATTAGCCAGGTGTAAATGTAGCTCAAATTTCCAATATACGTTCTGTCGTTAACAGCGTTTTTATCTTTTTTAATTTCTATCATTTCCTTTATCTACAATTTTTCATAATTCATATCTTTGTTTTTTATTATGATACTGTTATAATCAAAAGTATGTTTTTAGTCCTGTGTGTGTTTGTTTAACGTTGTTGAGGTATTTTTCATATATTTATAGCCACTCAATCTGTTTTTTAGTAATTGGCTCGTCAAGCCTATATTTTTTTTGAAATAATTTGTGCAAGGGATCGAATATCCTACATTTGATTTATTCATGAGAAGAGTTTTACTTTTTAAATTAGTGAATAGTGTATTTAATTTATTATGAGACCTGTGGCGTACGATAATATCATGCTTTTGTATTTTTTTTTTCTGACAGCACACTAATGTAAGGTAATGTTACATATTTTTGCTGTTTTGTTTCTTGTTATTAAGTTATTATAAAATTTATATGTTCCTTTATTAATTATTTCGATGATAGTCTTTTCATTGAAATTATTATTTATTAGTGTCTTTTTCACTTTTTGTAGTAATCTTGGTTGGAATTCTGGAGACGTTTGAGAGATAGCACGATCAGACAAACCGATTATAATACTATTTTTTTGAATTTTTGAGTGATTAGAGAAATAGTTTAGATATCCACCTGACCAACTTGGTTTGGTGTACCATTCAGTTAAAATTTTATTTTTTCTGCGTAAAAGTGTCATATCTTGAAAATTTATTTTATTATTATTTTCTGTTTCGGACGTGAATTGTAATGTAAAAAAGCATGATATTATTGTATGCCACAGGTCTCATAATAAATTAAATACACTATTCACTAATTTAAAAAGTAAAACTGCTTTCATGAATAAAACAAATGTAGTATATTCGATCCCTTGCACAAATTACGCCAGCGTTAATCAAACACACACAAGACGAAAAACATACCTTTGATTATAACAGAACCATAATAAAAAACAAAGATATAAATTACCAAAAATTGCAGATCAAGGAAATGATAGAAATTAAAAAAGATAAAAACGCTATTAACGACAGAAAGGATATAGGAAATTTGAGCCACATTTACACCAGCCTAATTTAAACAAAAATATTAAGTTTTCAATCCTGTTAATAAAAATCAAAAATTGAATATCCTCTTAAATATAAAATTAAATGTTTTCCGTTTTTTTTTGGTGCATTGTAAAATATAAAAAAATAAAACACATTCACATTCCATGTATCCTCAAGTGTGTACTGGTAAAATTAAATACTTCTTTAAAAAATTGAATAGTGTTTGAAAGTGTTGTTTTCTTTTTAAAATTGTAGATATGTTCTTGTATGGATGTTTTTAATTATATAAAAAATATTTTTAAGACGGAAAATAAGTAAAAAAACAAAAAATTTTGAAAATGCCTTAAACAAAGAGCGAAACGTCAATTGTTAGGATTTTTTATTAAATAAAGATCCTAAACCGAAGAAAGAACAAAATAAAAAAAGGATATAATCTATGGTTCAAGAATATGGAAAATATAATATAATATATGTGTATGTGCGTAAAATTGAGGAACTGTACACTGCAACCTAATGGATATATTGTGTTCCCGTTAGTTCTTTTAAGTAATTATTTATTTCATAAAATAACCAAAGTGTTATTTATAAACATTTAGCTAAAAGTAATAATCTGATATTTAAAAGAGATTATTATGGTCATTAGTATTCTTAGGTTAATGCGTTTACTGTAAAATAGTGCTTTTTGTTTCAGCAAATCTTGTTATTATTATTTTATTCTATTGAGCTAAATACCTGTGTCGATGGTCTAGTTAGCAACATTTGCATGTACTATTTGTTTACCAACAATGAAATCACTTACATCATGGGCGATTTTAATGCAAAGATAGGTAAGGGTAGCAGAGCGGACCTGATACGAGAATATGGTTTAGGTGAAAGTAACGAGCGGGGTGACAGACTCTTCGAATTTTGCCAAGAACACAACATGGTAATAACAAACACATGGTTCAAATTACATAAACGAAGACTATATATATGGAGAGGGCCAGGAGATAGTCCCGCACACATTGTAGGGAACCAGATTGATTATATATTAACAAACAAAAGATTTAGGAACTGTATGAACAGAGTCACAACCTATCCTGGAGCAAACATTGGATCTGACCATAAACCCGTGATTGTTGATATTAAAATTAAACCTAAAACAATAAAAAGTAATAGTCAATACAGTAAATTTGAGATAGCGGAAACCGATAAAGAACTGCTTACAAAGGATCTGAACAACTACATAAAGAACACAAGAACTGACGACAACGTGGAAGAAATTTGTAAATCGTTTAAGGAACTAACCAACAAACTAGTGACTGAAAATACTGTACGGAAGAACAAACCAATAAAACAGAAATGAATGACAGCAGAAATATTTGACCTAATGGAACAAAGGAGATAGTCAAAAACAAATCGAATGGAATATGAAAGAAAACAAAGAGAAATTAAACGAGAAATTCGGATAGCCAAAGAGAACTGGATGAGAGACAAGTGTATCGAAATGGAAGATCTAGAAAGGAAACATGACACATTCAACATGTACAAAATGGTCAGAGAAATAGCAGGTCTATATAATAAGAATACCACTAATACCCTTGTGGACCCTGATGGTAAAATTATCTTGGACGAAAAAGAAATTTTTGAAACATGTGTTAAATATATAAAAGAATTATTTGATGATGACAGAACGAATGAACACAACTCAGATGATCTCGCTAATATAGACATGGAACCGGAAATTCTAAACAGTGAAGTTCTTTCTCAGAATCATCCACAGCAGGATAAGATCTAAATGCGAAGCAGATTTAGATGAAATCCAATTCGGATTTAGAAACACCGTAGGTACTAGAGAGGCTTTATTCGCTCTAAATATATTTCTGCAAAAATGCCGGGACCAACACAAGGATGTATTCGTATGGTTTGTCGATTACGAGAAGGCCTTCGACAGAGTACAGCACAGAAAACTCATAGACATTTTAAATAACGTAGGGGTAAACAGCAGAGACGTAAGAATTATTAAAAATCTATATTGGCAGCAGAAAGCAACAGTAAGGCTAAATGAAAAACTCACGGAAGAAAGTAAAATTCTGCGAGGCGTCAGACAGGGCTGCATACTATCTCCACTGCTTTTTAATAAATATTCAGATAAAATCTTTAAACGGGCTACTCAAGGACAACGAATGGGAGTACAAATCAATGGAGAATATATAAATACAATACGATATGCTGGCGACACTGTTATCCTAAGCGACAAACTACAAGACCTGCAACATCTATTAAACTGTGTTAACACTGAGGGTCAAGAAATGGAGCTCAACATAAATATCAAAAAGACAAAATTTATGGTCTTTAGTAGACAACCTTAACGCTTCAATACAAATAGAAGGAAAAAAGTATAGACAGGGTGACTCATTTTAAATATCTTGGATGTTATAGCACCGAAAATCTAAACCCAGATAAAGAGATAAGGTGTAGAATAGAGACTGCTAGAGCAACTTTTCAAAAAATGAAACCACTTTTCTGCAATGATAGCCTCAACCTAAAACTACGACAGAGAATGATAAGATTATACGTCTGGCCAATGTTACTATGTGGGGCAGAGATCTGGACAATTAAGGCTGCCACGATTAATCGCTTGGAGGCTCTCGAAATGTGGTTACACCGGCGAATGCTGAGAATACCTTGGACAGCTAGGCAGACCAATGAAATGGTACTCAATAGGACCGACACAACTCGTCTACTATTAAACACTGTGAAGTGTAGAAAAATCTCATATATTGGACATATATTCAGAGGGAAGCGATATAGAATTCTTCAGCTAATCATGATGGGTAAAGTAGAGGGACGTAGAGGGGTAGGAAGGAGACAGGCTTCCTGGTTGAGGAATATTCGTGAATGGACAGGTATACGTAGCGCGGGAGAACTGTTTCAGCTGGCGCAGGAACGTGAAAAACTTGCTAATGTAATTGCCAACGTCAGGGGGACCTGATATGGCACTTGAAGAAGAAGATTCGTTTGTCTAAATATCTCATAATTTTAGGCCCTTTAAAATAGATACTTTTTTAATGCGGAAAATGTCGCGCACTTTGTTTGAGCATTGTTCTTTACCGTTTTTAAAAATGAGATCTAGCTGGCTTGTTTTATTGTTTCAATTATGTCAGAAGTGAATACTTTTGCGGAAATATTTTCCCTTTTTAATTTTTCTTGTTGTTATAGCAAATTTGTAGTTTCGAGCTGTTTGTTAAAGGTATTCTTTTTAGTACCATACTAAAAATTAATTTCGTATGACATGATTTTTTACTTAATATTTTCTGTTTCTGTAAGAACAAAATTGCGTAGTATTTAACCGAATTATCTTGCTTTTACCGAAACGTTATTTCATTTATGGATTTAATGTACCGAAAATAATAAATGCACATTAATGCTACGGTAGTAAATAATACCAAACAATATAGTGTGTATATGCGATACACTATAGGCTATAGGTGGAACTTGAAATTGGACTCTGCATTGATGTTAAAGGGAGTGAGAGGCGGAGGACGTTACATGGCGTCGCAAACGGAGTCTTTATCCTTTATCGGGTGTTCGTTTACAAAATGTTTTTAGCGGTAATTAAGCACTGTGAGCTATATAACACCACCGGTATCATATAATTTCGGATGGAAATTTTAAGTATCTATTTTCGGTATTACGTTATAAACAAAACTCGCTTATAGCTGGTGATAATAGATATTAAATAAAAAAACTTTTAATAGAAATTTGAGATTTTTACAAGAAAAGAATAAAGGCAACGACAGGAAAATTAGAATTTTACACGCAGGATCTCTTGGTGTAGCCAATAATCAACATCAGTTTTCATTAAATGTGTAGATTGGTATGATAGGCGATTATTTAATTGGTCCATGTTTCCTTCCATTAAGATTAAATGGCGACTCATACTGTCACTTTCTTGAGGAAGAGTTACCTGTCTTTCTTGAAGAGGTTCCTTTTCAAGTTAGACAAGGATTATGGTTTATGCATGATGATGTTTCCGTCTGGGACAGTGAAGGGGTGAATTGAGTAGCTCTGAAACTGTCACTGCCGGTCCCAAGCCCGGATAAAGGAGGAGGGTTAAGCGGAAGGCCAACAACCTACTCTTATAAAAAAACAGCTTGTTATAAAAACTGCAAACATGCCTCGGAGTCAAACGGATGCATATGGAAAACAACAATCGCAATGGACAAGGACTTTGAATGTTGGAACGTGGAACGTCCTAAGTTGGTATCGGACAGGAGCATCCATACACGCAGTACAACAGTTAGAAAAAGTAGGAATGGACATCACGGCAATACAAGAAATAAGATGGCTAGATACTGGAAACATAAGAATAGGCAAATTGGTGATTTTCTACAGCGGAAACCAGACAGGAAGACATGAATTTGGCACAGGTTTCGTGATCGGAGAAAAATACTTAAGCAGTGTTATAAGTTTTGTGTCCATCAGTGAGCGACTGTGTTATATTAGACTGAAAGGAAAATTGTACAATATCTCAATCATATCTGCACATGCCCCGACAGAAGATAAAACATTAAAAGACGACTTCTATGAACAACTCGAAGGAACGCTACAGAGAATCCCCAAACAAGACATGCAAATAATCTGTGGAGACTTCAACGCAAAAATTGGCAAAGAACCTAACCTAAGACCGACAATAGGACAACACAGCCTCCACAATATCTCAAACGACAATGGACAGAGGCTCATAGAGCTAGCATCAGCTAACAACATGCTTGTAAAGTCTACTATGTTTCAATATAAACACATTTACAAACAGACTGGGTCTCCAACGACAACACCACACGGAACCAAATTGACCACGTAGTTATCGATGCTAGACATGGAAGCGATGTGCTGGATGTAAGAAGCCTCAGGGGATTAGATGGAGATACAGACCATTATCTAGCGAAAGCAAAAATCAGGATGAGAATATCGTCACAGAAACTTAAAACGAACGAAGCATTGGGACAATGGAACATCGAAAAAATGCAAAATAAGGAAAGCCGCGAAAATTATGCACAGGAAATGAAACAACAACCAAATAAAATAGACCAGAGTAATGATATCGAAATACTATGGAAACAAATGGAAGAAACAATTGCAGATACAGCAGAACTAATGATCGGAAAAAGCAGGAAGAGAACAAGAAAATGGTTTGATAAAGAATGCCAAGAAAAACTACAAGACAGACAGAAGTAACGAAACATTATGATTCAACAAGAAACAATAAAAAACAAAGAAAGCTATACAACATCCCGACGAGAAACAAGAAAACTAATTAGACAAAAGAAAAGGGAATATGAAAAACAGCAATATAAGGAAATGGAAAGGAATAGACAAGACTCAAACAGTCGAGCATTCTACAAATCGGTGTCAAATAAGAAGAAACGCTTCAGACCTAACTCTGTGTCTATACTTACAAAGAATAATGATGAACTCATAATCAACGAAGAGGAGATACTCCAAACATGGCAAGAATATTTCCAAAGTCTACTAAACATACATCAAGAGGAAGAACATAGAGAGGATATATATATATATATATATATATATATATATATATATATATATATATATATATATATATTATATATTGAGGTGGACCCACCGGTAGAGGACCCAACAATAGAAGAAACAGTACAAGCAATTAACAAATTAAAGAACGCAAAATCCCCAGACTCCGACAATATACCGGCCGAATTTCTCAAGTACGGAAGGGAGGTTTTACATAGACAATTACACACACTAATCACACTTATATGGAAAGAAGAGAAAATGCCAGCAAAATGGCACGAAAGCATAATAATCCATATCCATAAAAAGGGAAACAAAACAAAGTGCTCCAAGTATAGAGGAATCTCCCTACCTAACACGGCATACAAAATCTTATCGAATATCCTATTAAGTAGTCTAACGCCTTTTGTAGAAAATTTCCTAGGGGAATACCAAGCCGGATTCAGGAAAAATAGATCGACTATAGATCAGATCTTTACTATAAGGCAGCTACTTGAAAAAGGATGGGAATTCAATAGAACTATCCACAATCTTTTCATCGACTTCCGACAAGCATACGACAGCATTAAAAGGGGTCAACTATAAAATGCAATAGCAGAACTTTCGATTCCAAAAAAACTGATCCACCTCGCCAAAGTATGCGTAAATGGCTGTAGATCCAGGGTACGAATAAGTAACCAACTCTCAGAATCGTTTGAAATAAACAGTGGCCTAAAACAAGGAGACGCACTGTCACCCCTAATCTTTAATATAATCCTGGAAAAAGTAGTAAGAACAACACAAATTAGAACAGAACTAATAACAGTAAATGGACCAAAATTATTACTAGCATACGCGGACGACATTGATATTGTTGGAAACACCATCACCAATAATCAAATCGAGTCAGTGGTGCCCGAAGAAAAAGTTCAAGAGGGTACAATTTTACAGACCCGGAAAGAAATACCACTCTGTATATTATTTCACATAATAATAATTTTTTATGAGAACTGTAAAACATTTTATGTGTTCCAAATTTAACTTAATTATCTTTAAAAAGAAATGATATAAATTTAAAAAAGTAAAAATAATAATTAATCTTAACACCCTGTATCTTAAAAACTAAGCTTTATCAGACATATGTTTATATGAACTTTTATGCTTAATATTAGCTAAATAATAACTTTTTAAAAATGTTCACACTTATTTGGAAACCCCCTGTATAAAAAAATACAATCAATGTTAGGAATTGCCGAAAAAACTTCATAAATTAAATAAATATGAATAGTCATAAAAACAAACTTAAGTTCGTTCATTTTTCTATTTTCTCGACTAGTAATACTAATGTTATTATTAGCTTCAAATATAATAAAACTGAATTGACGAGAAAAACAATTAAAACAGTCGACCAAGATCACACACGTTCCAGGCATTATTTTTCTAATTTCCGCCGCAGTTATTTCAAATAATTTTACTCCAATATAATATACTCATATTATATGTTTAATAACTTTTGGGGAGGACTGGATTATCGAGTTAGATTTTAAAAAATGAGTACAGACATAGTGTTCTTTTTGTAATTAACCGCAAGACTTTTTATTTATCATTTGCTTCAATCATACCAATAAATTTAAACAATAATAAATGTTTGAAAGTTTATTTTGGTCGATCGGGGAGAGGATTTTTTATATTTGACAGTTTGTTTGCTTTTTGTGACTCCTTTGATTATTTTTAAGTGTTAAAAATTACTACAAATGCAAAATTTATAATTAATATCGACATAAGGAGGATTTAAAAACTTCCTTTTATCGACAAATATTGTTAGATATTATATACTTATTAAAAATAATAAAATAATTTAGGTTACCAGAAACTTTTTTTTACTCTATTTGCCCGGTTACTCTCAAATTGATGTATCGATTAGCATGTTATACGAATTTAAAATAATGCAATTAGAAAAGGTATAAATTTAGTGTTGGTATCAAGAAATTACAGAAGTCGTACTATTTACTTTCCAAATATAAATAAAAATATTGAGACGTTACTCAGCACACACAATGTGCTCTAACCACGAACTTGAGATATAAAACTGGACTGCTCGTGTTCCATATCTCCCTTATAAAAAAAAAATGACCCCACCGTGCTCCGTGCCATTAGGTGCAAATAACTGCTTTGGCAACAATGAGTTCCCTAAGTTTTTATGATATTGGTGAAAGTGTATTTTTGACATTGACTGAATACTTTTCATTTTGACAAAAATTTATTTTTGATTTTGCTGTTTTATGGATTTTATCACATTTTATGTAACGTATTCCTGAAAATTTCAAACAGGAATGTGAACTTTAAGGTTTTTTTTGTATTTTAAAAAATGTGATTCTTCATCGTAAGACGTGCAAATACCTCATCTAGTAAATTGGAATTTATTTAATTGGTAAGTTATAAAACATTCATTAATAATTATATAAAATTTTACCTTAGAATCAAATTGTAAATCTAAGGGTAACAAGTTTAATCTTATGGATATGATGTATGATAATTATTAAATGCTATCAATATTTTAGTTTTCTAAGAGAGAAGAATCTTCAAATTCAAGAGCTGAAGCATTGGTCATGATCATAATTCTTTTATACATCAGATAAGTAACTCTGTTCAGAGCATTTTTCTGGGAATTGTTTTATACAAGAAGATGAACAAAAAGTTTGTGTTGTGCTTCTTACAAATAAACTGCCTGAAAAAAACTACGAAGCACTGTTTGATGTAAACATCTTGAAGCAACTAAACGGGGACTTAATAACATACACTGGCTCTACGAAAAAAGTCCTGAATTAGGTGTGCATTAACCAACAACAATATCGTTTTACCATAAAGTTAATGTTCCACTAACATATAAAGCTGAATATCGAAACTGGTATGGTGTTAAAATTTAAAATGATTATACGTTTAAAAACCAATATGCTATATTAAAATAGAAATAAACGATTGCATATAATATGAAATTTTTCAATATTATTAAGGATGTTTGGAAATTACATAAATTTTACTTTTATGTATTTGTTTTGTCTAAAAATAAAATAATAACCTTTTATTTGAATATGTTATTAATTAATAAAACAAAAATTCTTCATTTTAGCTCAGATAGGAAATTTGTGTCATGAAAATCCTTTGTCAAAATAGTGAGAAGCTGCGATTGATTACCATTTCAAAAATTCAACTCTAGGAAAGGTCAATTTCAGATCCTTAAACAGTTAAGTAAATTGAAATTTTGACCTAGTGTAAAAATTAAAAGTTGCTAGTAAATCTTTATGTATATATTTAGATTAAAAATGATTGTATTAATGTAAGAATTCTCTTGTATTTACAAGCTTCTTTATATTAAAAGTGTCTTAATAAATATTGTTTCGTTTACAATTAAATATAAACTGCTTTAACACTATCCTCTTTGGAGTTTAATTTTTTTATATAAAAATGGTTTAGTACATAATGTTACTTTACTTCATTTAAATTAAAGCTCCGTTTTTATGAAGGAAATGTCAACTTTATAATGAATGTTGTTAACCCTATATAAATACCTAACATATCAGTTCCCTAAAAGCATCGAGGAGAAAATAATTTTAACAAAGACCTAATCGAAGCTATTTTTAAATGATGAAATTATCTTACTTTGTAATAGATTATGTGGACATTTCGAGACCTTACATTAAACAATATACTATATTAATTCATGATATAAAATTTTTTAAAATAAATGCCTTAATACTTTTTTTCGTTAACTTCTTATACTCTACGTCCGAATAACGATGTTTCTAAAACAGATATTTCAAAAAAAAAAAAATTAGTCTCGATTTGTTTTTGACGCGTATTTCACATTTTAGCTATTTTGAGTAAATAACAGTTTTATTGAAAAAAATAAAATATGTAAACAGTCATAGAAAAAGCATTTTCATTTATTTATAAAAACTGATATTTCATGCATGTTATCTAAAAATAATAAAATTGTTACATATTTACGCTGTTCCAAAGAAGTTAAAAAAATTTGCTTTACTGGAGTTGCTTTAAACAGAAAAATTATAATTTTGAGGAAACTAAAAGTAGAAATTCAAGTTAAATATTGTTTTACAGAAACAATTATCCTGGGCTGCGATTCTATAAGAGTAAAGGGAAAGAGAATGTCATAATAAGAATCTTCTATCTTTGTTCAGTCTGTATTAACACATAAGTATATCACTGTCCTAAAAGAGATAAGGAAAGAGAATGTCAAAAAATATGCTTACAGAATCGGAGCTCTGGTCTTTTTTATTGAATATACTCGATTAACCTGTCAAGTAAAACAAGAAAGAGCAATTTATTGTTTAAGATATAGTTTAGAAAGAGATAGTTATTGTCTAAACCTGTTAGTTAGAATAATAGAATTGATAATCATACACGATACATTCACGCCAATGTAAGAAACTAGCAGGGAATTCAACGTTGCCATACAAATCATTGTACCGAATGGCGACCAATAAGGGGGGTCAAAAATAATTTTCATGAGCAGTCCAGTTTTACATCTCAAGTTCGTGGCTCTAACATATCGTTAATTCCACTGTTCTGCATAAAAATCCTCCCCGCCAAACTAATGTTTTATTTCGATAATTTCTACTTATGTAACCCTTACAGTAGTAATATCTAGAAAACATCAACATGTTTGGATTGATTGTAAAGCAGGTATAAAGATATACGTATACGATATACAAGTTGTCATAGCATACCCGGGAACGACGTAGTCAAATCTACGTTTTCTCTAAATTTAGGGAAATTGTGCACAATCTAGCAACACCCATGAGGGGCATCTGGAGATGATCTCCATCTACTAAATCTCAACTCCCAGGGCTTAAAATAACGGAGATACCCATTAAACTCCATATAATTCCAAATTTCACCATATCCCGAAGTCGTCGAAGGGTCAGCTACTTATCAAAGTGCCCCTATAAACAGGAATTATGTCGTCGCTTCTAGTATTCTTGATACCCGATATTTCTAGAAATCATCAGATATACAAAACGGGTATATAAGCAGAAGTGACACTGAAAACTCAACAAGGAACACGAATATGGCCCTATTCGCAGACGATACTGCCATCATGGCAAGATCTACCAATCCCATGATGGTAAGCAGATACCTACAAGAAGAAATGAACCTAGTCAATGAATGGTTCATATCCTGGAAAATAGCGGTCAATCCTGATAAGAGCCAAGCACTCTTCCTGACGAAAAGAAGGAGACCACCGAGCGAGACAATAGATATTGATGGCGAAGCCGTCAAATGGACAAATCAAGCCAAATATCTAGGAATAACATTAGACAGAGGACTGTGTTGGGAGAAATATACCACAGCCACGATAAAGAAATATAAAATGGTAAGGAAACAACTATACCCCTTGCTAAATAGAATAAGCAAGATGAGCTTAAAGAACAAACTGACGATAATCAAAATAGTACCTAGGCCTGTGCTGACATACGGATCAGTAGCGTGGGGCCACGCTGCTGCAACGCACATCAAAAGGCAAGAAGCTCAGAAAAATTTAGTAGAGAATGGCCTTAGACGCCTCGTGGTTCGTCAGGAATGAACAAATACGTAGAGAGATGAGATGGACTCCTCTACGAAAAGTCCTAAGACAAAAGGCTGTAAAAGCCTTCCAAACAGTTCAACTCCACGATAATCCACTGATTAGGCAATCAGTGGATTATACCCCGGAAGTAGAAGCCAGAAAACAAAAAAGACCTAGACTACAAATTTAGGCGAAGCAGGAGACTCCAGAGGAATAGAGAAATAGAAGACCAAAAGGAAAAGAAGAGAGAAGAACACAAGGATAGGTAAGAGTAAAACAGAGCCCAGAGGAATATCCCTCAAGGGCTACTTCGAACGCACTAGGGAGCTAATAGCCCCAAGTCCAATTTTCAAGCATGTATGAGACGGAGTGAACCACGTGCGAATGGCAGAGAGACCAACCTTACATTGGATGCGAAATGCAAAGAAGTGCGAAGCAATAGAAGCACCGCCTCCTGGAGCGGAAACACCAAAGAGTGAAGACCGGAGGTTTATAAAGCTACAGCCCGGAAACCAAAGGGACACTCACAGTGCACTTCTGTAGACTATGGCTTCACTATAGGAAACAGAAGCAGATCGTGGGGACCCTCAGTCCAGGGGGGGTTTTAGCCGGTAAGAATCCGGCACTACCCGCACACTTCGTGTGGGTGTCTATGCAAGATTTCCCCTCCAAAAAAAACTCAACTTCGACTGGGACAACAGAGCCAGAAACTAATATTATGTCATTAAAGAATGACCGTTACGTAAAAAAATTGTGTCCGATCTGAAAAACGTCCTTAAAGAACCCTTTGTAGAACAGCACGAAATTTATTTACCTCCTCTGCAGATAAACCTAGGGCTTACAAAAAATTTTATTAAAGCTTTAAATAGACAAGGAAATGTTTTTCTTTATTTGAAATCGCGCGTATAAGTAAAGCAAAGCTTAAACGAATATTCGTTGGGCCGCAAATACAAGAACTTTTTAAAGACATCGTAGGAAACAAAAAATTGGAGAACTACAAAGATCTAATTAAAGAACTAATCCAATCTTACAAGGCGTTAGTTTGCAACATGTCACTTAAGCAGCACTTTCTTCACTTTTATTTGGAATTCTTCCATGAAACCCAGTGAAAGATTTCACCAGCAAATTGTTCAAATGAAGAAATGGTATAGTGGCAAATGATCTCCAAACATTTTAACGAACTACTGTTGGACCCTCAAACGTGGAACCAATTCCGGCGAATACAAACGAAACAACACAACAAAATAATTTGTTTGATTGTATTACACTTTTTTCTATAAAAAATTAAGGAGATTTTGTAAAAAAGTGATTTTTTTAATCTTTGAAAATTTACTAGATTCCTTATGGTATGGATATCTCATATTTTATATTATTCTTTTCTTCCCTAAAAATTTATGTGTAATAGATAAAAACTAAGCTCATATTTGAATTCAGCAAATTGCACTAGACACAAAAAAAAATTCTCAATGCAGAACAGTGTTCTACGAAGAAGTTTTATACGAATTTTCAGTTTTGACGAAAAACCTTAGTTCATCCATAACAATTAAAAATATCTCCGGAATTTAACTTTAATTAATATAGCGGCTATTATTTAAATAGATAAAAAATTACTGATCTTAATTCAAATTCTTTTTGGTATTGTCATTCCCATAAAATTCAATAAAATCCAATAACTTGTTAATGATCCATTGTCCACCATGTTCAGTAATTTAAAAAGTATTTTATCGCAGAAATTGTAAATGCAGTGATAATTGTGACTAAGTAACAGAAAACCTACACGATACAGGCAAAACGATTTCCACAATGACACAGTTTTATGAATATCAACGTAATTAATAAAATTTTTATTAAAAAAATTGAACCGACTTCTAACAGTGCGCTAAAAAGTGAAAAATAACTATAAATTTTTATATACAATTGAACTTTTTGGAGTCGGCGCCAAACTAATACCTGACAAAATGTGATTTGAATAAACAGATTAAAAATACTTTATTTGTAATTGCTTTCTTACCATAATTTGTATATATTAGTAGTTATTTATTTCATTTATTAATAATTTGACGCCGATTTCAAAAAGTTCAACTTTATATAAAAATTTTAGTTATTTTTCACTTTTAAGCGCACTTTTAGAAGTCGGTTCAATTTTTTTATAAAAATTAAATTTTTCAATTTTTAGTTTTAGAATCCATTACGATATCCATAAATTATTTGAACTAAGTCCTAATTGAGATTAGTAAACCTCGCAATGACTCCAAGGTGGCAAAAAAGTACCCATTTTATCCAAAGTTGTAAATCACCCTAAAATGAACCACTGAAAATTCTTTGGTTCTTAGAGTTTTCCAAATACCAGTAAAATTGTGCCAAACAAATATTTAGTCTGTCATAGTAAACCCACTATCTTAAATTTCAAATTAATTTTACATTGGTAATATAGGCCCCAAAACCTTCCAATATCGATGTTTGAGGAACCTGAGATTTAAATTTCTTAGCTCGATATATTTTATACTGCATATTGAGTTTGTATACGTCTCAAGAACCCCTCAATATCAATTTTCAACACTTAAATAACCTGAGATGTAAATTTCTTAGCTCGATATATTTTATACTGCATATTGAGTTTATATACGTCTCAAGAACTCCTCAATATCAATTTTCAACACTTAAATAACCTGAGATGTAAATTTCTTAGCTCGATATATTTTATACTGCATATTGAGTTTATATACGCCTCAAGAACCCCACAATATAAATTTTAGACAAAATCGGAATATGTAAAATTTTCTGTCCCCTTATTAACCTAATAGTTTTAAAAAAACAACTTCATATTCGTAATACACGACCCCGAAAACCCTCTAATACCAAATCTGAAAAAATGCGAATAAGGTAAAATTTTCAACCCACCATATTGCATCCGCTATATAGAATTACAAAAAAATTATTTTAAGTCTTAATCTAATCTAAATCTAAACCCTTCAAAGCCCCCTAGTACCAATTTTGGATGAAATCCGGAAATTTAAAATTTCTAAACTTATATTCGCTATTTATATCCTCAAAAACGATTTAGTCCCACCTTGAATCCCGAAAAAATACTTTTAAATTCATAATTTACACCCTCAAGAACCCCCTATAATAGGTTTGGTAGAAAATCGAAAAATATAAAATTTTGAGGACACCAAAAATAATTTCAGATTCGTTGTGTGTGACTGTGTGACCCCGAAAACTCCCCCGTATCAATTTTGAAGAAAATCGGAAAAAATTGATTTTTTTCGTCCGCCATATTGGATCCGCCATATTGATTTTTTTTTAAATAATTTTAGATTAGTTATGTACGACGCTGAAAACTCCCTCGTGCCAATTTTGGAGAAAATCAGAGAGAATTAATTTTTTGGATCCATTATGTGCGACCTCGAAAACTCTCCTACACTAATTTTGGAGAAAATCAGACAAAATTAAATTTTTGGTCCGCCATATTGAATTTTTTTAAAATAATTTCGGATTCTTATGTACGACCCCGAAAATTTCCCCATACCAATTTTGGAAAAATCGGACAAAATTAATTTTTTTGGTCGCCATATTGTCAGCGCCATCTTGGATTTTACTGTACCAATTTCGTCCAAAAAAATATGGGACTACCGCAGCAACTTCCTTTATATAACGTAAAAAATTTCATTCAAATCGGTACCGCCGTTCCGGAGTAATCGGTGTACATACATAAAAAAAAACATACATAGTCGACGAATTGAGAATCTCCTTCTTTTAGAAGTCGGTTAAAAAAAGCCCCTCTCAGGGTTTTTCATGGTAAAAAAGGATTTTTTTTTAGATTTCTACATTATACCCAATACGAAACCCAAAAATCAAATAAAAAAAAAATTAATTGAATTTTTTAAAAAGGGCAGTTTTTAAACGATGAAATAGAATACGGGGTGCTCAATATTGAAAGAAATACTATCTTTTAGACATAAAATGAGCCCTGATAATGAGATAAATGCATATAAAAATTGTCGAATTTAACTAGTCAGAGTGTCCCATAAAAAGAAAAAAGTATTAACCTATTTTTCATCGATAGACCCCAGACAATAAATATAAAATGTTCAGTATGACTTTCTCTCATTTTAGTGGAAATTAATGCGAATAGAAAGATTTTCAAAGCTAAAAAATTAATTAGTTTTATCCGAAAATGAATCATTTTTCATTTTTTTTTTCTTTTAGTTATAGAATAATACAATTTAAGCACAATTTAAATAAGAATTTAAAAGTATACAGAGTTGTTGTTTCTTTTAATGCCTAGTAAAACTAACAGTATATTAAACGAATATATATTTCCCTTAAAATCCATATTTAATTTTTTTTGTTACATTTAACAGTTTAAGGAGAACTTTTAAATAGTTTTGAATTTCACTAAAAAAAATCTAACCTTTGAGCTCATGATTTAACTTATATTTAATTTGATTAAGAATTAAAATTAGGGTTAATAAAATCTATTTTAAAGATATTTTTTCAAACAACTCAAAGAACTTGTAAATAAAAATTTCGGTACTTTAAGCTTACATCTCGCTATGAAATATATAAAATATTTAACCCCATTTCATCTATTAGATCTCCGAGAACTTCCGATTTATTTAAACCAGCATTCTAGCAACTCTTTTGCACTTATATTAATGATATTAAGAGTGGAAACATACAAGTATTTTACCTACACAAGTAGGAACAATGGCAAAAAGAAAATGAGAAAAAAAACAGATAAATGAAATGAGAACTTCGAAATAATTATACATGCCTAGAAATTCGTAGAATGGCTCCCAAAGGGTCATCTCTGAGACGCGAAAAATATTTACTTTTTCTGTAATTGAGAATTGAAAAAAATTGTTCGCATAACTGTGTTGCTAAAAATTGTAATTAACTGCTAAGCAAACCTTTTCAATTCGTCAATATTAAATGGCAGACCGCGATAAAATATAGCAAGATCATTGGTTTCATAGAAGGAGTTCTTGTGTATGTCACTGGAATGAAGATCAACCACATTTGTTTGTAAATTACTCGGTATGTTCTCAGTATCACATAAAAAGGGTCTGAAAAATTTTTAATTTGCCAAAAAATTTTTCAAAGTCCCAAAATTTTTCCAATGGAAATTTATTCCAACTTCATCGACAACTTTTTTACAAATCGGGAAAGGGTCCAGCTTTTTCTCGTCAATATGTTTTAAAAAGAACTTGTTTCTCCTTTAGAATGTCTTTACGTCTGTGTACATATCAAATATTAATTTGTTTTTTTTCCATGAAGCCTCATATTCACTATATATAACTCAAGAGTTAAATCTTTCAATAATCCAAGGTATATTAGCCATTAAGGATCTGTAAATTCTGGAACACATTGGCCTTTTTCGATCATAAAAATGTTAATTTAAAAAATCTTTTCAATACTGCACCTCTACTTAACCATCTAACTTCAGAATAATGCAGGACATCTCGGTGATCTGCTTCTATATCTGACAGAAACTGTTAAAACTGGCGTTGTGTGAACCCATTTTTTCTGATGTAGTTTGTCCATTATTTCTTTCCATACAAGAACTTTGCAGTACAACACTTCTTGGCGGAGAATACAATGGAAAAATAATAGGATATCGTAACCCTCTTTGCCAGTTTAGTTTTAATTCTACCGATTAAGCCCTTGTTTCTCCACTCATGTTTCTGCCAACAGTTGTAACGCTTACCAAGTTTACTCATAGTAATTGCATTGATACTGACACTTGTACTAAGTGACGAAATAAATCTTCTCCTGTAGCCGTTTCTTTCAAACTGTAGTAGCTTCACAATATCTGAAACCTAAGTGATTTCATCGGTAGCCTTTCTTGAAGTTGCTCACACAAATTGCATAAATTTTTAGTGCGCCGGTTGCACGTTTCGGCAGATAGACAAATATCTGCAATTATTTTTAACTGGACTCAGCTTCTAAGCTATAACCACAGCACATTATTTTACTAGTTTACTGTCAGTAAATGATTGTCAAACTTCGCAAGTATTTCGCTTACCTTTAACTTCGCACCTACACCCAACTCGTTACTTTCAACTTGAACCTTAAAAACATTTTGTTGGTTCTTTAGTAACTATTTGAGTAAATTTTTTTAAAAAACTCGCCTCTCTTAGACTGGACTCCAGAACATCAATGTAACTACATATTTCTTGGTATGGAGTATCTCAAACTATACCTTTTTAGAAAAGAGTCTCCTAGACTTAAGTTTCATAGAAATGGAGATTTTCAGAATCAACTTTCATGTCTTAGACTTGTTAAACTTCAAATTTCTTAGACTTAAATTCTTGACAGCTTGTTCTCCCAGGTTCCCCAGACGCTAATAATAAAATTCCTCGAATTCTGCTGTTCTTGAACCCATGTCAATCAAACTAGAGATTTTCCAAATATAATCCCTGACATAATTGAATAAAATCTTCCAGAAAAATCTATTTAGATCGCAGCTCATCCAGATTTAATTCCGCAGAATCCTGACTTTAACAGACTGATCACGATTCTTTCAGAACTTTATGTTACATGTACTTTAAGGTCCATTAGCTATCACGTAAGTCAAATGAAATGTAATATCCAATATTTGACAAATTAAATTAAAATAATAATAAAAAAAATAATATATTTTAGAAATAAATAGTTTGCTAGGTATTTATCATTGAAATAGAAAGTGAAAAAATATATACAATTAAATACGGAACTTCATTCGACTCATTTAAATCAACTAACTAGCTGTGATTTGGCAACGTTGTGTTTTCACTGTCTATGTTTATATCCCAGACTCATTCTTAATAAATGAGTTTTCAATATAGTAAAATGTTTACTCATAATATTCGAGTGTTTCATGGAAAAGATGCTGGTAAATTTGTGATTTACCAGTATATTTAAGAGATGTCGTTAAACAGAAAATTTTTGGGATAGTAAGTACTTTTCAGGTACTAATCAAGCTAACAAACAATGCCATATTAATACTGGTATGTTATATCTGTTCCAATTACTGTTGATAAGAGAAAATTGAAACTGTTGCTGAACAGCAAATTCATTGAATGCTGAAGAGAAGCCTCTGGAATGAGATGTACAAAGGAACACATAAGTGTACCTAATGCCCGGCTTACTAGGGAGCTTCTTTTCCTGAAGAGAAAAAAAAACTGCGGATCGTGGTGGGATTGCTGACGGTACATTGTCACCTGCGAGGATATCTTTATAGGATTGGCGTCGAGGATGATACGGTGTCCCGCTATAGTACCTTAAGGAGGATGAAACCGTCAATATCTCAGAGAGTGCAAAGCGCTCAACAGACTGAGGCTAAGACATTTTCGGGATACAATAATATCACCCGAAGCAGTTAGGCAAGGTCAGGTAACGACGCTGCTTGGATCCGCAGAGGCGATCGGCCTCGAATGGGCCCAACGAAGCCTAAGCATCAAGGATCAAATATTCATTCATTCAAGTATTTTTCACGTAAAATGCATAAAATATAATAGTATAAATTTAGCTCATTGAATGTTGCTTAAGATAAGTAACAGCTGCATACACCTTGTGTCAAGATCCTGATTTTCCATAAGACTGTGTACAAATTTTTACATTTTTGAAAATTGAATTTTCAAGAAATCGCACGGTAAGGTTAATCGAAATTCCGCGATAATATAGATTACGATTTAAACTATTATAAAAAAAAAATGAATTTTCATTATGATCTAATATTTTCTATTTAACATGGGCCGCGATTTGATTTCCTTAACTACTAGTTTGCCCAACTTGCTAATTATGTATTCAACTGAGTATCTTAAATTTTTATCACCCAACAGCGCATATGAGGATGTAAGTAAAAACTTATATCCTAATCAATAAAGAAATTTGTATATAATGAATTAGTAGCCCCTTTTTATAATTCTTTTAATATTTCTTAGATCGAACCTTCAGAATTTTACTGGTCCAAAAGAAACTTTTTGGTCCTAACGCGATCTGAACATTAAATCGATCTAGAAAATTCTGTATTAGGAATTAAAAACCCCACTAATAAATTAACCACTGTTTTTTCTTTATAAAATATTTTTTGAATTGTGGTGAATATTGTACATAACATTTGATTTAAAAATTGTTGTTTAAACTACATCATTATAATTAGTCGTCTCTTCCTTATTTTCGATGCTAAGAGAAAATATTTAGAAATAGTTTAACTGTTTTCGTAGACTGACCATAAGAGACTGAAATTGAGATGTTTATCTACATTTGAATGGCCAATGAAAGACATCGATATTTTTTGTGTTGTTTTATTCCTTAAATGTAATTGTTTGCAAACTTATTTTCACGTTTAATAATTACGAGAGTAGCCGTTTATATTTCGGGAAAAACAAACAAATATTTATCATTGATAATGTTTTTCTAAATATTCTCCACAATTATCAGTATAGTTTTGCATGGATTTGAAACAAACCGAAAAGTTTTTTGCGAATGTGGAAATTGTATCTCTAAAATGGGATTTTTGAAATCGCCTCTTTTGGCATAAAAAATCGTTTACCACGCAATTTGTTCTTCATGTATGGAACAACATTACTCTTCAATTCTACTTTTTGAGTGTTCAAAAAGCCGATGTGTCACAGCTCACACTGTCATGGTGGAGAACGATCCGTCGTATTTGGTTTGTTTTCGTTAATTCATCCAACATTTCTGGCAACCAAATGGTTAAATAGCATTCAGAACACGAGCCTTTTTTAAGCGATTGTCAATTTAAACAGAATTCAACAGGAAAATAGGTTCTTCACAGCCAAATGTTCATGCAATATATTATATGCGCTGGTGTTACCAATACTCAAGAATATCTAGATCTCACGATATGTCACATGACGATGTTGCATTGTCAGTTCACGTACAGGGTGTCACGTTTGCGACACTTTTAGGGGATATTGGAGTTATTATCAAAGATAGAATGTTGCGGTTTTCACTTTAGTATCCTACTTTTACTCTTAGTCTTTAACATACAGGATGATTTTGAAAATCTTCGTTTTTTAAGGCACATCTCGTATTTCCGTTATGCGTTTATTTATCAAAAAGATAAAAACTGATTTCTTAAGAGTTCAGTGGCGTAGCCAGTTTTTTTCTAAAAAATTTAGTTTTTGATATATTAACTAAATTTCTGATTTTTTAAATAGTACACCCTGTATATTATTTTAGATATTGATTAAGTATAATTTAAGCTTCTCAAAAAAAAAATATAATGTTTTTATTTTATATTGAAAAACAAGGTTAGGATTCGATATTTTCAATAATTTACTTTATTTGTAACAGTAGGCCATGGCCAATTTATAAGAAACAAAAGGCAGATGTCCAAAACTTCACAGTTTTCTCAAATTGTTATTATTTATGAAATATTTTTGTTACGTAGATATTTTTATTTTACTTTTTATTTATTTTGCATTTACAATGGTCGTTTATGACAATTATGAAAAGTATGATATGTTAGTATGTTTTATACAAGGCAAAGAAAGTCCCCCAAGAAACTTCTGAATTATATATCGTTTTTGTACATGTTAGGTATCCAGAAAGACGGCAACCCATTCCAGAATATTTGCTCGTTTGAAAAGAAATCTAGTTGAACACGGATCTTTTATTCAACCGCGTCCCAAAACATACGTCAAAGAAAACAGGGAGAGAAAAGAAATAAATGTGTTATTTTACGCAACAGCAACAACTTCATCATTCTGTAGAAAAACAGAGAAAGAAGTTAGTGTAGCAAAATCTGACGCTGAAAGAATTTGAAAAATTATAAATAACATTCATAAAAATTTAAAACAGTGCAACATTTACACCCCGGAGATGATGAGCGCCGAGTAACGTTTTGTCAATGGTATTTAGAACAAATCCGTACCAAAGAATCTTTTGGCATATTTGTCATCTGGTCTGACGAATGTTATTTTTCAAGTACGGGAATTTTTAATCGTCCCAACCCAAGGCATTGATCTGCAGAAAATTACCATTTAATTTTCAAAAGGGAACAACAAGGGTGCTTCGGGGTTGATGTGTCGTGTTTTATTTTGGGCCAACGCATAGCCTACAGGACGTATGAAAGGGGTCTCACAGTACTAGATACCTAGAAATCCTTGAAGAAATTATTCCAGAATTGCTTGAAAATATTCAATGGCCCATTTAAATTCAACGAAACGATTCTCTGAGCCACAACTCTGGGCTGTTAAGGCCATTTCTGGACAATACCTTTCCGCAAAGATGGATAAGTACTAATGGGCCAGTGAGATGGCCCCCACGATCTCCCAATCTTTCTGTTTTGGATTCCTTTTGTAGGGTTTTATGCAAAATCAAGTGTATAAGACACGACATGAATCTGTAGCGGAACTTCGTGAGGTAATTGGTTTGGCGTTCCAAATTCTTCATAATAGATCTATGGTTCTTTTAAATGCAATTGGAAAAATAACAAAACTGTGTCGATATTTCATTCGAGAAAACGACCGTCAGTTTGAAAACCATCTTTAAAAAAACTCTTAGTTGTTTTTAGTTTCAGTGTTTGTTTTTGTTACTTTAATTTTACGAAATAATGTTGTTCTTGTTTTTTTGCAATCAAATTTCAATATGCTGGTTTTATAATAACAGTGTTAAAGAAAAAATGTAATAATAATTAATTAAAAAATAAATTATTGAAAATATCGAATTCTGACCTTGTTTTTCAAAATAAAATAAACACATTATATATTTTTGAAATGCCTAAATTAAACTGAATCAATATCTAAAATAATATACAAGGTGTCTTCTTTAAAAAATCATAAGTTTGGTTAATATCTTAAAAACTAAATTTTTTAGAAAAAAAAACGGATTACACCACTGAACTCTATGTAAAAATCAGTTTTTACCTTTTTGATAAATTAACACATAACGGAAATACGAAATATGCCTAAAAAACGAAGATTTTCAAAATCACACTGTAGATTAAAAACTAAGAGAGCAATGACAAATTTGACACCGGAATCTTTCGTTTCGTTAAAAAACAGGACACTAAAGTCAAACCGCCACACTATATCTTTGATAATAACTCCAATACCCCTAAAAGTGTCGAAAATGGGGCACCCTGTACAGCATCGATGCTTTCTTGCACTACAGCCCATTTTGAACAACTTTCACGCGACTGGTCTGTATGTGAACGATGGCCTCCATTGAATTCACTAAATAAGCGATATACAGGTGTCTCATCGCCATAGAAAGAATTAAGTTGATTGCCGCACTCATTTGTTAAGATAAACCACATCAAAACTTCCTGAGTACATTATCATCTAAAATATCATTCTTTGCAATGGATGTCTCAAATGGCAAAGTCAGTGTTGCCGTTCCTAAAATATAAACTGCTACCCTCGTATAATAATAAGAAAAAATGGTTTTATTGTAACAGTGAACCTCATCACATAACCTGAAAGGCATTAAATATAAAAGAGATCAAACAGGAACACAAAGTAAAAAGGTATTTAAAATAAACATATAATTTTACAAGGCTAAAATTGGAAACATTATATAAAATTACCTAAGATTTTCCTTACTACCCTTTTAAATTTAATACCTGAATAAACCTTTAACCTTATAGGCCCTTTATTTTAGAACTTTAATAATTTAAATTTAAACGATATTTCTAAATTAGCAGTTACGTATGCTGGTAGAGTAATAGTAAATTTGTGACGTGTGTTCAGTGCGAAATTTAATTTTTTCATATAAATATTTGAGACGCAGTTTAACTTTAATTATATTAAAAAGTACAAAAGGATGCAACTCTCGTGTTTCCAATATCTCTAACTTATCAAAAACTCTTCTTTCTGTTCTTTTTGAGCACCCAATCAAACGAACTTATATAATCTGAATCCAATGTGCATCTGAACCCAATAGATAAGATAAATTATGCTAACAAAATTAAAATGTCTCACAACAGAATCACAGGGATTTAATTTAATTACAGAAATCTTCCGTAAAACCCAGATATTTCAAAATAGTTAACCATAAGTGTGTGATTAGACCAGGGCTTTCAGGCAGAGAATATGAAAAATATATGTACAAACAGTTTATTTCCTGCAAATATCGCTCTGGTCCTCTCTCCATACACGTTTCGATCACCTCATGATTTCGTCAGTGGAGTTGTATCGAATCGAGAGCAACATTAGCAGGAAATAACTAATATATGAACCATAAATTTCAAGGTATGTCGGCAGGATATTACACCTGCCGTCTACCAACTTCGATGTCAGACTGAAAAATATCGCCAGTCGAACGACATCTATGAATCAACGGAGTAACGTGAAATGTTTAAATAATCAAAATTTCAGTAAGAAATAAAGAAATCTTTCTGATGTATTTAAATAGTTTGTTATATATGTACAACATTGTTTTTATTAATAAAAATATAAAATTGACGAAAAAAAAACGTTTTTTTTTCAACTTTTCTCTCGTGTAACTTTGAAGGTTTTCATTTTAGAGGAAAGTTGAATAGGAAAAAAGTTTCGTAATTAAATTTGCCATAAGATAAGATTAGTCGGAAATCTCAAGATATATTTCCCTTATTGCAAAATAGCAATAAGTAAAAAAAAGGTAAAAAAGCAGGTCTTTAATCAATTTTTTTCGACCTTTTACATTTCTCTGAGGACCTTCATATTAGAGCAAAGAAAACTTTATGCCATGGTAAAATAACACGCTAAAATTCGTTAGGATCGAATCGATAGTTTTTGCACAATAATTTTGCAATCCGATTTCGTTTACAAAAACAGACCATTTTTCAAGTTTGTCTGAGTCCTAAATATCGCGTTAACGTATTTAAATTTATTTTCAACATATAGTAGGGAACTCAAGTTTTCCAAAGCTTTTTTTAGAATCAAAATCGGATGATTTGGACGCCCTCAGGAATTGTTTTAAAAAAATTATTGATATTTTTGCTTAAGAACAAATAGATTATCTCGTAGGATTTTCATTGGATTTCTTTTACAATACATGGTTTGAAAATACAAATTTCAGATCAGTTAATTGGTTTCCGAGATACAAACTGTTGACAGCCTTTTAATGTGAATCTATAAACAATACAGAACTGATTCTTGAACCAAAAACTTTGTCTTGCCGAGCTCTTTTTTGACATAAATATTTAAATGTTTATGTTATCGGAAACTTTAATAAAAAATGAACAGAATATCGCTCACGCGCGTAAAAAATGAAAAACAAAATTTACTTATTAATCAAATATTTTTCTTAATTTTTTCGTATAGGTGAATATTATGAAACAATTCATTTTTGCCGAAAGGAATGGTAACTGGGAATTGCATATAAAAAGTGCGCTTAGAATGTTGCCATATTTAAATGTCAGTGGTCATTTTTTATGCCAAATCTTTGGAAATATATATGCAGGATATGCACAATCTTCCAACCATAATGAACCCCACTGAATATGACAAATTCGTCAATCAGATTATTTTACTGTTAGAAGATCTGAAAAATTCTGGAGTGGCGTTTGGACAGACATGTGTATAAAGCAGTTTGAAATGTAATATTTAGTGTTAGTGTGTATTTTACGAATAAAATAATTTAAAACCAAAATTTTTTTCAATTTGTTTAACCAATGATTATTTAAACAATTTTGTTAATTAACGTAAATATATATCGTTATAGTATGCTTAATTATATTAATAAACAAAAATTCGCTTGGAAAGTCCAATACTATAGGGTACAGTATGCTGTAAGTATGATGCATAAATAACGTCATTTGTTTATAACAAAATGAATGCACGATAGGTACATGGCATTACGATATTTGAGTTCCATTATTCGCAGTACATCGATTTAAAAAAAAAAATGACCAAAATCACTCCATTAGAAGTCGAGAAAATGAAAATTTTTTTCAGACGTGTTTTTTGAATCTTAGAATTCAATTTTAAAATAAGAGCTCCCCACCCCTCTTTTTTTCATTTTTCACGCCCCTGGGCGATATTCTTTTCATTTTTTATTAAAGTTTCCGATAACATAAACATTTAAATATTTGTATCAAAAAAGAGCTAGGCGTAACAAAGTTTTTGGTTCAAGAATCAGGTCTGTATCTTTTATAGATTCGCCGTAACAGGCTGTCAATTTTGACAGTTTGTAACTCGGAAACCAATTGACGGATTTAAAATTTTTTTTCACGAAAAGAAGCGTCTTTCCAAGAACTTTTAAACTATGTATTGCAAAAAAAATCCAATGGAAATCCGCCGAGATAATCTATTTGTTTATAAGCAAAAATATCAACAATGTCTTTAAACAATTCCTGAGGGCGTCCAAATCATCCTATTTTGAATCTGAAAAGCGTTGGAAAACTTGAGTTCCCTGCTATATGTCGAAAATAAATTTAAATACGTTAACGTGATATTTTGGACTCAGACAAACTTGAAAAATGGTCAGTTTTTGTAAACGAAATCGGATTGCAAAGTTATTGTGCAAAGACTATCGATTCGATCCTAGCGAATGTTAGCGTGTTATTTTACCATGGCATAAAGTTTTCTTTGCTCTAATATGAAGGTCCTTAGAGAAATTTAAATGGTCGAAAAAAATTGATTAAAAACCTGCTTTTTTACCTTTTTTTTAAATATTGCTATTTTGCAATTAGGAAAATATATTTTGAGATTTCCGACTAACTCTATCTTATGGCAAATTTAATTACGAACTTTTTTTTCCTCTTCAATTTTCCTCTAAAATGAATACCTTCAAAGTTACACGAGAGGAAAGTTGAAAAAAAAAAAACGTTTTTTTTTTCGTTAATTTTATATCTTTATTAATAAAAACAATGTTGCCCAACTTTTTGAAATAACGCATATCAAAATTATCGTTATTCAGGTTATTCTGAAGGCTTTCATGCAAAAATCTCCATGTTCCATTTCACATCCACGAAACCCCGATATTTTATAGATAAGCCCTGGTCTAGATTTATTTTATAGAAAACCTTTGAGTAATCTAACAACACCGGTGTTGTAAGTTCGCCTCACAAAGTAGCTTGATAAATATCATCTGTAACCTTCACCAATGCTGAATTACAGCTGAGAGACTGCCGAAACCTGGATTGTGATTCTGGCAAAATACTATACCGGTTCACGTATTCTTTTATTATTTATTAGGTACTTTATACAGGGTGTCCAGAAAAATGTAGGAAATCTCCCGGATATGAAAAGAACATGTGAAAAGGATACTACAAGTTCATATAAACTTTTTTCATATAGGCCTCTCCTTCGGAGATATGGGCTCCCAAAGAGCTACAATGGAATCAAGATTTTTACACATAATTATTGAACCACCAAGTATATTTCAATTTTTTTAATATTATGTACATCAAGTAAGACCTTTCAAAATTACTATTCAAGAAAGGGTTGTGAATTACTCATAACTGCAGGGACGGACTAGCTGTGACACTCATGACCTCATTTTTTTTATGCCCTGTATGATAAAAATTTGGACAACATTTTTTACAAACCTTTAGCTATTGACTAAAAATTAAGTACTCTTCATTCATGTCGCTAATCCTAACCGTTTTCGAAAAAACGTCATTTTATTTACACTGTTAGTCCCCTAACTTCTGTCGGGTGGAATATGAAAAAGAGAATTCTTCCTCAGTCACCATAGTTTCAATAAAAAGTTAAACTAACTGCTTAGTTAAAAGCTTCGTAAGAGGGTTCAACATGGATTCCCTGAAGTCTGATACACTCGCGAGCACGACGAAGGGAGAACTGCTGCACCCGCCACATTAACTCAGCATTGTTTCTTATTTGATCACAATGAAACGTAATTCTCCTCAGAAGTTCCTCCCTATTATCGACCGAAGTGGAATACACCAAGGTTTTGAAGTGTCCTCATAGGTAAATATCCAAAGGCGTTAGGTCGGGAGATAGAGGAGGCCAGGCAACATGTCCTCCTCTAGCTATCCAACGGTTTGGATAGACATTATTCAGGTGTTCCCGCACAGCAACGCTGAAATGAGGTGGTAACCCATCGTGGATATAATACATGTTTCGGTGGGTTTCAAGTGATGAGTGTTTTACTAAATCGTAAAAACGTTCTGGAGAAATTCCAAATAAAATTCTCCATTCCGTCGTGCGGGCAATACGAATAGTCCAATCAAAAAATTGCCAAAGATTCCTGCCCAGACATCAAGCAATTGGAACTGATGTTGATGATGCGAAACAATAGTTGCCTGAGGATTTTAATCAGCCCATACATGTGAGTTGCGTAAACTTATGATACCATTTTGGGTAAACCCAGCTTCATCCGTGAAGAGAATAGTGCTGATGAAGTTTACATTATTTCGTTGTTGATCCAATGCCAGTTTACAAACTGCATTCTACGGGGAAAATCTTCAAGAATCACTTCATGCACTTTTTTTAAATCATATAGATATAACAACTGTTCTTGAAGAACTTTATGCACTATTGTATTCGACGTATTAAACTGCGCTGATAATTTTCGGGTGCTCATCGAAGGAGTGTCATCAACAGCATTTAAAATATTTTCCTTTAATTGCGGCTTACGTACTGTTCTTCCCCGACCAGTATCATTACTTCTTTTCCTAAAATTAGGAAAAAATTTAATAATATTAACTTATTAAATGGAATCGCCTCCCATTTTCTCTTAGACGTTGGTCAACTCGTTGAAATGTTTTCTGATCTGGAAAAGTACGATTAGGATATCTCTCGTAATTTAATCTCCTGGATTCCAAAGCATTGCAAGATGCAAGACCATACATCAGATGCACATCTACATACTCAATAAACGTGTATTCCATATGTCAAATTATTTCATAATCAATTTCACCACGAAATCCAAAAATCGCTAAATTTCTTTCGTACCTAGCAACATTTGCAACAACAGTACTTTATTTTTGATGCCGATGAAATAAAAAGCACGTTTTTTGCGAACCAAGGTCGAACTGCAATTCATAGAATTAGAAGTTTTTAACTAAAGATGTGAACTCTAATTTTGGATCGATTTTTTTTTATTATAAGGTTAAAGGTTGAACATTTGATAAGGACAAATCTTTTATCGAAATATGATAAATACATCATGTAAATAAAATGACGTTTTATCGAAAACGGTTAGAATTAACAATATGAATGAAGTACTTCATTTTTCGTCAAGAGTTAAAAATATGTAAAAACGTTGCCCAAAATTCTTATCATACAGGGCGTAAAAAAATTGGGTCATGAGTGTCACAGCTAGTCTGTCCCTGCAGCTGTGAGTAATAGAAAATAACACTTTCTTGAATAGTAATTTGAAGGGTCTTACCTGGTATCATAATAAAATAACTGAAATGTACCTGGTGGGTCAATAATTATGTGTAAAACACTTGAATCCATTGCAGATATTTGGGAGCCCATATCTCCGAAGAGGAGGCCTATATAAAAACAAGTTTATATGAACTTGTAGTATTCCTTTCACGTGTTGTTTCATATCCGGAAGATTTTCCACATTTTCCCGGATATCCTGTATAATAGAGGAAAAACACTCACCAGACGCAGGTCTTTTAATTTGATAGATGTGTTAACTTTTGGTAAGAAAACAGTTAAAACTGGCATAAGATAGGGACAGCAGTACATTAACATATCAATATTAATACCATCGACACTCACCAGCCCTCGACTTTGTTGGGAATAATACCCACGTCACCTCATCAGTAGTAGCTATTCTAAAGTCAAATCTAATATTTTTTCCCGTTGACTATCCAGATAAAAATTTAAAGTGTTCAAGTCCAGATGAACCTCTAGAATGCTGACAAAATAAGTATTAATTTCATCTGCAGTCTCCAGCTTGCCCGGAACAGGTAACGTTTCACTACTACAGTAAAGTTCATTTAAAAACTTCTAGTTTTCCAGACTATATCGAATTCATTAAAAATAATTTTGCTGAGTTGATTTGTGTACAAGTTTAGCTATTTAAATAAGGTGTTAACGGGAAATAAAACTTTTATATAAAACAAGGTACGACAGAATAAAATTTTTTCTAAATTATACGCAAATGAATTATCCTTTGTTGTATTATATAGGTTAGCAAAAAGAAAAAGTTTACTCCAACGAAAGGGACTTATGTAATCGGAAGTGTTTTTCAAACCGAAATCAAATCTACACAGTCGAAAAAGCCTCAAAAATCTGAAAATAAGATTAAATTTTTAGGATCGTTGTTCCATCTCAGAGTCGAATTGATTGTAAATTTGAAGGCGTGTGTGAAATAATTAAGTACAAACGTACATAAAATAGATTTATAACAAATCGTCAAAATAGGGTGAAAAGTAGCTTCAATCACCAAAAAGCTTACGTAACTACTGAAAAAGCTTGGAACACAATTCTTTTTTTTTTGTGAATTAACGAAGAACTACATTTTGGATGAATAAGTAGTAAAAAAAATGACGCAAAAAAACTAAGAAACAACACAAAAGGAATTAAGAGTTTCTAATTTATAACGATGGCTTTCAACTCCAAACTACATTTTGACAGTATAAAATCCATAAGCGTCTCGGAATTTTCATTGTTGTTGAACATTATTCAATAGGTCCTTTAAACAGGGGAAAATGACCTTGATAAGAAAGTAAGAAACTACCCCTTCAGAAAACACATAACAAGGTTTGAAAAAAAGGCCATCAATAGTTGCAATTTAATTCAATCTTTTTTGACAAGCGATTATTCTTTCTTTTTTAGTGCAGAACGATCCTAATTAAAGAGAAGACATTTGGATATCGTTAGTTGGTATAGTTATTGGTTAAACCATGTTAAATATTGCGCAGTTTTTAGAACTAAGGGTTGATGACAAAATTAAAATTACATAAAATAATATAAAACTTCTTTGAACAAATTATTTAATAAAGAATAAAGAAAATAACGTAGGATTAAGTAAGACAGCGCGAATATAGTAAGGTTTTCACACGATTTTTTGTAAAACAATGAAATAAACAGTTTTAAGTATTGTACGTTAGAAAAAAATTATTTTTTCATGATTTCTATCCTAAAAATGTATTTCAGAAAATGAGTTACGTTATTTTTTGCTATTTTCGACCAAGCAGCGAATTTTTCAATAAATATGCACACCGTTTCAGTCTAGCTAGATTTATTTGTTATTTCAAGCATTTCACATTATATAAATGAATTCACAATAGCATATCAGTTATTTGGATGAGCTATTAAATGAGTTATATAAAAAAACGAAATTTACGGAAATCGAGTACTTATCGAATATCCTCATGAAATATTCGAAAAACTAAAGGCACACGTCAATATACAAAATTTTTCGAAAATGCAGAGCAAAATGAAGGTACCATATGAGTTTCAGACTCCTAAAATAATCGTCTTTCAGTGTATGAGGTAAAATTATTATTTTTTATATACAGTACCCATTGCGGTAATGCAAAAATTGGCTTTTAACATCACTGTATTCAAAAGACTCATCTTAAAATCGTTTCATAAAACCGTTGTAAACCTTTTGAACCGTAAGTGTGCTGTTTAAATACCTTGAAGTTTAAAAATCAGCGGGAATTACTCATATCTCTCGAACATTTTTTTACAAAGTAACCACAACATCGTTTTTTTTTCGATAGTCAGTTACAGATACCATATCATATCATATTAATTCTTAGGCAATCCTAAGATGAGCATAACTTTTTGTTTTTCGAAAGAATTCCAAAACCACCACTTGTTAAGGGTCGAAAATAATTAAAAAACGTGAAAATATAAGAAAAATGAGAATGATGTTAAGAATCGTATTTAATATTAATTGCTTGAAAAATAACAATCCTACAATAATGTTCGCATCAAAATTTCAGGCTTATTTTGCGGTCACTCCTTGCCCCTTCGTCGAAGTGTCAGCATAATAAGCGGAGATTTGATCAAATTCGTTAACTAAAAAGCCAGCATTACTGATAAACAACGCGTTGAAACATATACCGAAGTTCGTAAACAAAAAATTGGCAATACAAGATGTATGCGCTATTGCCAAACCTCATTCAGTATTTATAAATTAAATATTATTGATATAATCGAATAATACAACCTTTAAAAACATTCTGTATGCTCATAATACAGCTCAAAATGTCATTGACTTGGAATATTTGAAAGACTGAAAACAATATATTTTTTATCCAAGGTTTTAGCACTGTGATCTTCCTATGCTTATTTCAAGCCTCCCATGTCTGCATCCACCGTATGAACATCCTTAAGATAAATTATTTAACAATGATATATATTAGATGAAAACTACAGAAAGAATATTTTCAAACCAGTTAAAAAGCAATACGGTAGTCGTAAGAAAAAAATAATATTGAAGATGAAACATTAAAATTAATATTTGACCAAACAAACATGTTTCGTAAAAAATTGCTCTTATAATGTTTTTATCAATTTAAGAAATACAGCCACAAAAATTTATAGCACATATGAGAAAAGCAATATTCCAATTTTTCCAAATGCCTTAAAAACTGAAACAGTATGAACCATTAAATTAGTAAAAAAAAATATTTCAAGCTTTTCCTATTTAACGGTTGTTCTAGGTTTAATAATTTCCTATATCGCAATACAACAATTTGGGACACACTGTATACGAAAATTGAAAATAGAACAAATAACTTCCCCTCTAATAAATAAAAAAGATGTAAGGTTCCATATAGTTTTTCTTATTTGTATTTGATAACATAATTATATTTTAGGAAATTGACAATCATAAAATTTGTTTGAAGGTTGTATGTAGACAATGTTGAAGATTGACTAAAATGTGGTTGTCGAACTTGCATTGTCTTTATTTATTTTTGTTTATTTTTACAGTAAAAATAATACAATGAAGGTCTGACAACCACATTTTAGTCAATCATAAAATTGTTTTTAGTGAAAAAAAAACAAATTTTGTAAAGTTTTCTTTTTCCTAAACATCTAACGTTTTTAAGATAAAACTGAACTAATTTTTGAATAATTATGGATGACTTTTCCATGCAACTCTAACCTTTGTGGTTTTACTTTTAATGATTTTTTGTTTTGTATTCAATTGTGCAGTATTTTCTAAAAAGCATTTAAAATTATAATTAAGTCGTCCTTGCTCCCAAATAAACCAAAAAAAAATAAAAATAATATAATTCGTTACAGCATTCTGGTAACGGAAAAATATTACGAAGAAAAAAGGAAAAATAATCCGAACCACTAGTGAGCTATCGGGGTGAAACGAGATGAAAATTTAGAGGTGAAAAATATTTTATTCCGATTTTTGGCAAAATTATGCTACCTATCGAAAAAAGTTAAATGTAAAAGTTGTAGATAATAAGTAATCAGCTACTTTTGTATATACCATTTTCAACATAACCTCAAAATTTTCAGAGAAAAACGTGAAACACCATGATTTCGTTTTTTTTATTTTTCTCTCCCACAAAAATGATTCACTATGGCTGAAATTTGACGAGAGTATTCAATGGTTGATTTTTAGTAAATTTATTTTTGAAAAAAATGAAAATTTCTGACTGTCTTAGAAATAATTGTTCGACAGAGTTTGTAATGGGCTCATTTTTCTCGTTTTCACTTTTACTTTCCATAAATATAAAAATATATATATTTTTTTCGTTCTACGTTTTTTGCTCATTATAAAAAATTTCTTGATTTTCATCAAAATGTAAGCTTGAAATTCGCAAAAACTATTACTGAAACTGTTTTATGAAAGTACATATAAACAAAAAATTATGATTTTAACAAAAGCGATACACCCAGCACATGCGATGGAAAAAACTTCAGATAAATGATCGGTACGTTTTTTGTTAACTTTTCCAGACTTATCTTGCAGAAAAATTATCGACATTTAACAACAATAAGTCATTAATACTTTTTAGATTAACTTTTATTATCCAATATACTATGAAAATTAAAAATATTTGTCTATTAAAATTTGTTCATTTTGTGCATTTGAACAATTTTCTAAATTATATCAATTTGAACATAAAATGAACCATTTCAGACCATGTTTTCAACAGCTGCATCCTGCATTAGAACATCCCTTTTCACAGCTGCAACATATGGTTTTAAGGAGATGATCTGAAATCGGTTTTTCTTTAGTGAAATTTAGCATTTTTTCCGCCAATCCCTTCCAGCCTCAATCCTTTGCCATTATTTCATTTCCAAGCCATAGATAATATGTTCTAAAACAATGTTTTTTAACTACTCCTGATGTTGGAGGTAACTTTTCTAATTTGAAATATAACTTAACAGCGGCTGTTTGGAGTATTTCAAACTGTAAATCATATAGTGTAACATATTTTTTTCTTACTATAAATCCATGCTATTAATTTCGTTCCATTAGCAACTATCAATTCTTTATCAGCATCTTTTTAGTAATAAGGATCAGCTAAGTTGGTAAAAATCGTTATTTTCTAGGACTGTTTTAATTGTTTTTACTTTTCCTTTTCCAGTAAAACCCAAGTTGTGTCACAGCCAGTAAAACAATGTAGAAATGTTAAATATTTTCGTTTTAATTGATCTTTGACACTAGTAGAAGAGTAATGTGAATCTGGAACGTTAGCTATGTCTGGTTTGTAAAATATTTCTATTTTTTTTATTTAATTGATGTAACGACACAAACAGATCAACAACAATCACAGTATTATTAAGTTAGGCTACTTCAATTGTTGTATTTAATATCAGTGAATCTGCATCTTCTTTTGACAGTCTGCATGTGAATCCTGCCGATGGAAATTCTTGAGATAACGTTTGTATTAATTTATTTTTAGGTTTTTTATTAAGTAAAATTTCTCTTGCAAAAATGGAACAACTCTGTGATTTTGGATGTCATTCATATTAGATGCCATTCGCAGATTTTTTCATCGTAGATGTTCAGTGATCCTTGTACAATTTGAAATAGAAGTAGCAGTTCTATTAACATCAGGGTACCGATCAGAAACCATGTAATGATTTTCTGCATAATTACTGCATACATAGTGACGGTATTTTTTCAACAATGTCATGTTTTTGCCAAATCACTTTGTGCAATAAAAAACCTCAATCGACAACATGTACCATATGTTGGAGTTCCGTAATTCATTGATGGTTGTGAATTCTTTATACAAATCTGATTGACCCCCTCTTTTTTTGTGTCTATACTCGACTACGTTTCAAAATTTTCCATAATATCATTTATATTTATGTTACAAAAAATGTTTTCTTTCGTAAATCACATATTAATAAATTTAATTGACCAACGATTCATAATTACATTTAAGAAAAATATATTTATAAGTAAACAATTGAAAAGAAAGACTACTCAACTTTGGATAAAATTAATAAAAAAACCCTGAAAGAAAAAAGTCGGTTTTCCGGTTTATAGACTCTTTTTCCCACATATGACCAGTGAAGTCCGCATCATATGGGATTTTTTTTATTAATAGCTTTATTCGAAATTTGACTTTGGCGTCAGTTTCTACTTATCGAGATGAAAATTGGCCAAAAAATAATAGTCACGTGATTAGCATTATGTGTCAAATTTTAATTTTTTTTCAAAGAAAATCCAAAAGTGGGGTTATATCTCAAAACATCGAAAAAAGTTATTAGAAAAAGTTTTTAAATGCAATGTTTAGTCCATCAGCTGTATAAGATAGTTCACATTTTTTGCCCATTTTTTGTGTAAATTGCACTACCATTGCAAAATAAGACTCAACGCAACCTACATAAAACTTCTTAGTTTTGACAATCCCAGACATATTTTGTTTAAAGTGGCGCCAGAATAAATGTGTGTTTTTCTACTAAATCTAAATAGGACTTTTAAGATTTGGGTCACATGTGATGCAAAGTTTACTTGTTTTTGATCCTGTATAAGGTAACTTCATAAAATAAATACTTTTGAAAACGTAGTTTGTGTCTAAAAGTAATACACATTATAATTAAGACAAACAAGTGCACAGTGTCATCAATAAAGTCTACATTAGGTGGAAAATAAATTTTAAATGCGTTTAATTTTTATATTATGATTTTTTTATTAGAAAATTTGATTTTTTTAATTAAACTATTTTCTTAATATTAATGTATATTGCTTTTAGACATAAACTACGTTTTCAAAAATAGTTATTTAATGAAGTTACCTTTTACAGGGTTAAAAACAAATAAACTTTGCATCACATGTGACGAAATTTTAATAGCCTCTATTTAGATATTGTAGAAAAAAACACATTTAATATGGCGCTACCTTAAACAAAATGTATCTGGAATGAAGCATTGTCAAAACTAAGAGTTTAATGTAGGTTGCGTTGAGTCTTATTTTGCAACAGTGGTCCAATTTACAAAAAAATGGCAAAAAATCAAAATTATTGTATACAGCTGAAATTTTGCATATGGGCTGAAAATAGTATTTAGAAAACTTATTCTAATAAGTTTTTTCGATATTTTGTGATATAACCCTACTTTTGATTTTTGTGGAAAAAAAATTTGACACATAATGCTAATCACGTGACTTTTTTTTGGTTTTGATCTCGATCGAAGCTCGAAGATCGAAGAAAATGAGATCAATCAAAATTCTGTCGAACAATTATTTTTAGAACAAATTGTAGTTAAAATTTTTCTTTTTTTTAAATAAATTCATTAAAAATCAACCGTTCAAGATTTTGGTGCGAAAAAAATACAGCTTATTTGGGACATCAAAAAGTACACTCTTGTCGAATTTTATCCAAATCGAATCATTTTGTTAGAAGAGAAAAATAAAAAACCAAAATTATGGTTTTCCACTCCATTCACTCTGTCAATTCGCTAGTGGTTTGGATTATTTTCCTTCATTTTTCGTAATATTTAAAAAAAAATTCCGTTACAAAAATGCTGTAAGGAATTTTTTTTAAATATTAGTCATATGTCATAAACTAACAAAGATAATGAAAATTTCTCTGAATCGCAAATATTTTTTATAGAAATTGGGTGCATTCAAGAGAAATTTTAAGGGCGTTAAAAATTAGAGCATGTCAGAATTTTATTCCCTGCAAGAATCTTACTTTACTGACTTACAATACAAAGACTGTCACAATGAATTATCAAAAATTATCGCTTAGTTTTTTTATTCTATTTAAGCAAGTAAACTTCCAGAACGAGTAGGAAAACACCACGTTTCGCCGCTGTATTTTTTATCTATGCTACAAAGTATTATTAAAAGGTAGTTGTCAATAAAATAAATTTATAGATCCTTATTTTCTCCTAAAATTTATTTTACTAAGATATTGTGAATAGCTTTCAAAATATTAACACTTTATTTCATCCTTGATAATAGATGTGTGTTATAAAGTACAGCTTTTTATACTTAACGAAAAAATAACAAGAATAGTTAAATGCTGAAAATAGCGAGATGAAGGGTATAAAATATCCTGTATTTACGATGTCTGCTGATAGATATCGCTTCCACGCCATCTGTTATTCGATCCCCCGGATCATTTTACCTGATTATATTACACATCCAAGTTAGGATACCGCGCTCGCTTGTGCTTTTTGCTATTTCGAAGTCAGGTTACATGAGTATCGTAGTAATAAACAAACACTATTAATTAAAAAAATGTTTACCTTTGGAAGGTTTTAATGTAATTAAAAATAACCTAACAAAGTCATGAACATGGAGAGTTTTCTTATTTTGTGAAAACGAATATTTTGTAAAACAAGATCGTAAAATATGTATTAGTCAACAAAAATAGCTTACCTTAATATCTTCCTCCTTTTTCACAGAAACCTTTGTGATAGATACTTCGTTAGACGCACTTTTTTCCATTAAAATAATTTTTGTAACTTTTCCTTACTCCAACAAATCAGAGAAACGTCACCTTTATTAATACGAACCCAAAACAATTTAAAAAATAATCATCCAACCTTAATATAAAAATCAAATTATTTAATCGAAAAATTTAATTAGAAAAACTACGCACAACGAGGAAAAATTAGAAATGAAAATATCGCTGCTAGTTCCTGCTAAATGCAAGAGCGTTGTGATTATTTTCGTCTATATCGCGAAGTGGGGCCTTCCCGCCAGCGGTTTTAAATATACATCGCGCAAGTTTAAATACGTGCCACTGATTGGATAATTAAAACAGTTGGCGGCAGGACTTCTAGGAAGTAGAAGGATATTAAAATTTATCCTTTGATTTTTAATCTTTCTAAACCTTAAAATTAATGTAACCTATGATAATTGGTAGAATATTATATATGTTGATCTATTGATCGTTTGTTTATATATGCTATTTAAAAAAGAGGGTATATTTTGTGTAGTCAACCTCGGGTAACAAAAGGTTAAGGAACAACAAATGTCAGTTGAAGAGATATGTCTAAAGTGTTAAAGTTTATGTGTATTTTCTTCTAAATTTGAAATTTTGGCCAGCATCCACCAAGTTCTAAGGATGCAAAGAGATACGGAATTTAAAAAAATATTATCTGATTTTAAAAAGTTAAAAAAAAACTTTTAAACAATGTGTATTTTCATATTATTTAAATAAAATTTAAGAAAATTAGCCTATTACATTTATTATGTTGTCTTCCTCTTTTTGTAGTCTTCAGTAAGAATTTCTTGTACGAGAGTCCAGCAGTAGTCAGCCAACATATTAGCACCTTATTTTCCACTCTAAAGTGTTTCGATTGAACTAAAGTGTATGCAGAGGCAGATCCAGCCTCTCTTTTTTTTTGGGGGGGAGGGGGCGCGGTGGTGATCTCAAAAGTGCAGTATGGTAAGCGAAAGGAAGTTGTCGGCGGAGAGGGGGGGGGGTACACCAGCAACATTCCCATTTCTAGTGTAAAAGGCAGGGTCGGGTCTATTTTTCTGAATTTGAAGCTCTTGAAGAGGGGGGAGGGACGATCAATAGAAAAAACAAGTAGCCGACAGGGGTGAGGATGCGAGCAGCATACACAATCCTAGCATAAGAGACAGAATATGGTCTATTTTCCTGAACTCAAAGCTCTTGGGGGGGGACTATCGCAAGAAGAACAAGTGCCGGCAGCATACACATTCCTAATATAAGAGGCAGAATCGGTTCTATTTTCCTGAACTCAAAGCTCTTGGGAAGGTGATTGCAAGGGCGATTGCAAGCATACACATTTCTATACTCTATTCAAGAACTAGAGAGAGTAATAAAACTATTATCTAAACCTCCAACGTACCAGCTCCACTGCCGCAGGTAACTGATGGCTGCCGTGCATCTAATTATATTTAATTATATTTAAAAATTATAAGCTTTTATAAATTTACTGCAACAATAAAATTTCTTCTAGTTCAATTTAATTTCTGTCAGTAAGCAAAGTACACCTTACAGTGTATCTTTAGTAATTTATCTTGTTTGTGCTTGTTTTTATATATTATTTGAGATTAATGAGATACCAAAAAAAATATGGCTTCCACCTCTATATTTATTCCAAAATCGTTAAACCAGGGCGTTCTTTCCTCAACGAAAAACTTATTACGATGAATGTTTATGATGCCTTAAGATATCAATATCAAGATAATAATGTTAAAAACTCTGTTGAGATGTATTCCAACATGACAGGAGTTGGAAAATCTACTATGTACCGAATACTGAAGGAGAAAAACAAGACTGGAATTGTTAGTACTCCCAAGCCAGATTCGATCCCAGGCAGACGAAAAATCTCGTTGGAAGAAGAGATGTAAACTGCAATAAAAGGAGTTATACATACATTTTATTGTAAGAAGCAGAACCCAACCGTCGACAAAATTCTAATAAAATCAATGAAGGTCGGGATTTACCTGAAATTAAAAGAACTGAGCTCTGGAAATTGCTCAGAGAACTTCATTTTTGCTGGGGAAAACCAGATAGGAAATCTGTTCTTATAGATCGTCGAGAAAATGTCCGTTGGAGAAGGAAATATCTCTCTCAGGTAAAAGGTAGAGTTGCTAGAAATAACACAGCCTACAAAATTAGTAATTTAACTGAACTTTTGGAAGATTTTTTTGAATAAAGTTACTGCAGAAAATTGGAAAAAATCCATATAATAAAAGAATAAAAGGAAATGTGGAATCTCGAACTCATGGTCGGTGAACGAAGATAGCTACATTGACTTTGATTACGAATTAGATCGTAATGTTTACTAGTGTAAACACAATTTATTATTTAAATTTTTGTTTTTGTTGTATTTTATTGTTTAATGTTGTTTATATATTTTTTTATAGATTTTTATATTAGTGTGTCCCACTCTTTAATTTTATATATAGTTAATTCCAATTAGCCGTAATTTTTTTATTATTATTAAATTAAGATGTCAGTGCAATGGAAATATAAATAAGTAGGTCTAATTTTAACTGCAACATATAAAAATTAATTACATTTGAATCCTTTTTAGTGTTTAATTTTAATTCTGCAAATGGTTTAAGAAATAAACAAACTGAAAAGACAAATGTCCTAAAAATGTTTTTAATTAATAATAAAATGATCGATAGCCCCAAAAAAAATTTAATATTATATGGACGAATTTATTTTTTTATATATGTTTAACTTCTTGTATTTTTAACAATGGGTATTTTGTAAGTATTTAAATTATAACTTAGAATTTTTTGAGAGAATAAAGCTACGTTTTAGTTTGAATGTACCTAAAATGGTTTCTATGCCAAAATTAAAAATAAATAAAAATACAGTTGTGATTTGTGTCAAATATGTCAAAATTACCTATATTTTCTAATGTATGTGAATTATTAAGAAACCATAAGAAATAAAATAATATTATAAAAGCTTTTTATTTTAAGTTTATTACCAAAATAATATTCTATGCCATAAATACTTAGTGATAAAATAAACCTCCTTCCGACACCTAGGACAAGGATTAAAATCCTTTTTAACACGTCACACTTCCAAATATCTATTATTATCCAACCCAAATACTCCGGTATTTTTGATTATAAAATTTCTAACTCATTCCTATGAAAAATATATGTGTCTAACAGATTTTGCCAAAGACACCGGACTAAAGAACACAGATAGTTTGCGAAGAAAAAAAAGGATAAAAAATGATTTACTACTCTCTCTAGTTCCTGAATAAACTATAGTATAATATGCAAAATCGGGTTTATTTTCTTGAACGAACTCAAAGCTCTTGGGGAGACGATCGCCCCCACCGCCGCCCCCCTTGGGTCCACGCCTGTGTGTATGTGTATGTATGTTCAGTGTTATAGCGTTTTCCGGCGCCCAATTGCCATTCTCTGCTATCATTCCAGTCAGCTGCGCCCGTATCCTCGAGAGCGTGATGTGAAGAGTGATGTGAATGGCGATGTGAACTTTCACTTCATACTTTTGACAGTAAAAGCCGTATTCTTGAATAAGCAATGTTACCAAATATGAAAGTGCTAAAACCCATGAATTTCAAAAAATAAAATGACAGACTGAATTGAGCTGTCAGACCGAAAAAGTCCGTAGTATGCTTTGTCACCATTTTAGGCAAAAAATAGTTTTGGTATGTCAAATTAACCGTCAAAAGTAAAAAAAAAAGTGTTGTTGTTGTTATTGTTGTAAAATTATGGATTGTCATTAAAATATCTGTACTTTCCCTGAGATAAATTTAATATGTATCACTCAACAACCAAGAAATATAGACCAAGTCATCAGTCAAATATTTAGGTGTAAATTTAGACCACAAAATTATCTTAAATTACCACTCTAGAACTGTTAAACAAAAATGCATACAAAGAGCCAAATACTTTAGAAGCCTAATATATCAAGAAAAAGACCAATTCGTATATATAAAGCAATATACAGACGTCAATTGGAGTACATGCCCCCTATATACAGTAATTGCAGAAAGCCAGCACTGATAAACCTTGAAACGGGGGAAATTGCAACTCTACGTAGTATGACTAAAAGCCATAATCCCAATCCAGCACGTAAACTATCCAATCAGTTATTTATTGTATGAATTCACAAAATATCCAGCCTCTTACTGCAAGACGTCCTGTCCTGATAACTAAGTTTGAAACAAAACCTGAAACGAACAATGATGAACTGTGTAAGACCAGGGACCGAAACCAAAGGCCAGAGAGAAGACGCCATGAAAGATACTAGGAGATCTCACATTCAGTTTTTGATATAGTTTTTTTTTTCATTTTGTAAAGATTCGTAGAGGCTTGAAGATTAAATGTACCATAAATAAGGTTTTTATGCCGAAGGACCTCATTCGTTGATCTGTAGGGTTCATATTTATATGTCCCGATAAATTATAATCATAATAATATTTATTTAATTCTAGTGTATGTAGAATATTTTTTAACACAGTCTAATTAATTGAAATTCTGTAGGTAACATTATTTAAATATGAAATTTGTTACTTATTTAAAAAAAAATTTTACAAACTGTTATTTCTCAAATTTATTATAAGTTGTGTCGTGAAAAGGATTATGTTAGATTTAACTGTTTAAAGCTAAGATACTCGGCTGTTATGGACACAAGTGTTTATGTCAAATGCATAAACAGAACTAGCCAGAATCTCCTATAACAATTTTGTATATGTGTAATCTCAAATTTACTTGAAATTTGCGAGAAATCCTCAACTTTCTAAGCATATATTGAGATTATCGGGGTACCACCTAATTAACATTTCAAGTGTTGAATCAAAAAATAAAACGTCTTAAAGAAACGGTTCGTCAACATATTACTTTTTTTTTTAATAACGAGTTATTTTGAACCAAAAATAAAATAAAAGTTTTTGATACTAATCGTCAAATATATCATTTAGCGGCTGACATTTCATTTGCGCATGTTTGGCCGTTGGCTTTCCACCGAGCGAACAGGGATGTGAATGATGAACGCGTCTAGAATACACATTCGCCACTTTTCACTTCACGTTCCCCGTTCACTTCATGTTTCCCAGTTCGAGGGTTAGGCCACTGGCTGTAGATTCCTCTCGGACATGGCCTTTTCGATTTCCTGGTTCCAGGTACATTTCGGTCGGTCGCGTTTTCGATTGTCTGCAGGGATCCAGTTAATGACTTGCTTCGGTATTCTATTCTCTGTCATTCGTTGTACATGACCATACCAGGGCAGTTGTTTTTCTTGGATTGTATTATTTTCTTTTATGCTTTCATTTTATCTCTTACTCTCTAATTTATTATTCAATCTAAGCGTGATATTCTAGGCGATCGCCTCTAGAAGTCCATTTCAGTTGTCAACAGCTAGTTTTTTAGCAATCCTTTAATTTCCATACTTTCGAACCATATAGCATTATGCTCTTGACAATCACATTATATATTTATGATTTTCTGTTGTTTGTGATATTTTTCGACCAAAGGATGGAATTAAGTACTCCATTGTCTATTTTGCCTTTGCTTATTCTATGCTGCAGTGGGATTCTATGTTACATAGAATTCTACACCTAGTTTTCTACTCTCGATCCGCGAAAGCGATAATAGCATTTGTCTGCATTCTGTGTTTCTATACTTCGAGCGTTTTCGGATATCGTACTATCCAAATAAAAAACATTATTGTAAATTTAGTGAGATCTAGTAACTATTTATTTTAATTCACCTAGGTGTCAACGTTTGGCAGTTTTCTCACCGACGCATGTTGGGTACGAGAAGTTGTTGATAGGCTTATTTTTTTATTTTTCCAAAATAAAGCCACCTGATACAAAGTTGTCTGCGATCTGCGGATCATCTCTGGACAAGAAAAAAGGTTAAATAATGCGATTTTAATAGAAAACGACAGGTGTCAACAGATCGCTTCCTAGCGACAGAAATAATCGATATCAGGTAATTATTTTGCAACACAGAATATCAGACGTATAGAATTAAAGCTATTAATAGAATTCTATATGACATAGAATCCGGCCGCTCTGAATTTGTTTTTCGCGTCGTCCACTGTTGGCAATCTTCACTCTCAAGTAAGTGTATTCTTCACAGGCTTTTATCGTTCTGTTATTGCCAAGGTCTAAGTGCTCTAAATCTCCTCCAACGCACAAATACTTGGTTTTGCCTATATTTACTTTTAGTCCTAATTTTTCGTACTCCTCGATTAACTTTCGAGACATGTATTCCAGATCTTCTTTATCGTGGTCAGTACTACCTGATCGTCAGAAAAATGCAGTGTATATAAAGTGCGATTTTCGCTGATAGGTATTCCCATTTTTGACCATTTCTTTCGCCAGTTTTTAAGTGTGTTTAAAGAGTGTTGGAGATTAACAACATCTCTGTCTAAGACCTTTTGTTACCAGAAATACTTGCCCTATTTTGATATTAGAGTAGCTGCCAATGTATAACTATTTCACGACGTTTATCAGTGTTATATTAATCTGACTTCTTTTCAGCAACTCCCACAATTTTTTATGTATGTATCGTAAGCTTTAGTAAGATTCACAAATTGCAGATGGATTTTGTCATTGCAAGTTACAGTCTTCTTTTCAATAATTTGGGTGATCGTAAAGATGTTGTCAATACATGAGCGCTCAGCTCTAAAACCGGCTTGTTCTTCTATGTCACTAGCGCTATGTTCCCTCTCAATCAGGTTTTTTAGTACTTTTCCATAGAGTCTACTGAAAGTGTCCATGACTAATATACATCGATAGTTGCTACAACATCCTTCCTTTTTTATGTATGGGTGTTATCCATGTATTCTCCATGGTGTTGATATGTCTTCTTTGTTGATATATTGGGTGAACAATAACGCCAGGTATTTCCTTTAGTTCGGTTAGTCCGTATTTTATCAGTTCAGCTGAAATTCCTTCTGACCCGGTGGATTTTCCATCGTTCTGAATGATTTCTCGATCATTTATGTACTTACAGTAACGTTAGTACCTTGAGCTTTATATGTGGTTGGAGACAGGCATGTAGAGAGACCTGTCTTCATTTAGCTTCCGTTTGTTGCGTGCCCCCTAGGTAGGTGTTGATTTATATACATTTTCTATTCCACATTTCGTTTTTCTCATTACTAAGTACTCTTTTGTAAAATCGACATCTCTTTTCTGTATTTAATTCTATCTTCGTTACTTATACTGCACAACTATTTCTTATGTTTTCTGTTTGATTGTTTTCTGTTCTTCTAGTTCTATGCTCCTTCTATCATCATGGTTTCGTTTTCCTGGATTCATCTCTCCCAAGACTTCCTTTGCTATATTATATTAATTATTATATATTATATTAGGGTGTTCATCATATGTACGTAGAGCTGCTCTGACGACATTCTTGTATACTAATGGTCTAATACAGCTTCTAATCGTGTTTCGTAGAGTTGTTTTATGGTGCTGTCTTTAAATAAGTACGTCTTGTATCTCGTGCACTTCACCTTATATGTTTCATCTTTATCATTTTCCCAGTAAAAAGTGGTCGCTTGCACTTTCCAGTTCTACTAAACTAAATAAAGTCTTACTGAAATCATTCTCCATGTACGCCTGAGACTGCACCTACATTTTCTGAGAAAACGTCCAAATGTGGGTGTAAAGAAATTTAGTTTTAATGATTTATTACAACCCATGGCTTTATATGATAACAAGACTTCTACGTAAAACTTGTAATTTCCGATGAAATGTATCCTATGTCTTTCAGTATTTTTTTAAGGTAAAGGCCATATTATTTTATTGATACGGGTACCTCTGATTGCTTTTACCTTTCTATATTTCTTCCATTTACCCAACGCATCAATGGATACAGGACGTTTTTTGTCACTTTATTCATGAAATATGAGCCTCTATAGTGGCTTTTAGTCTAAGAGCTAATGAACCCTTGACGTAACCGCTTGACTGTAAAGCTGCGAATTAATGTAAGATATTTTTAAAGATAGACAAACCCAAATGCGCTGGTCTGGCAGGCCTCAGCCAGTCGCTATCCCACCTAAGCAATTCAGGATATTCAGATAATGCACGAGGACACTTGGAGAGATAATTCTACATGGTAAAATAAAGGTAGAAATAATAATATATAAATAAGTATTTTCAAATTTTCTAATTTATACAAACTTATATATAATTACAAATAATTATGTATAACTACGTATTTTTATATAATATTTTATATTATTTTATATGAGAATCTAGATATAATTATATTAAGTCATAGAAAAAAATACATATTTATATATAATTTTATATAATTAAACATAGTTATACATAATTTTTTCCCGGGTTGGGACTTATTATCTATAAGTTGCATTCGACGAGATAATTTGTTAGAAATTTTCCTCTATTGATTATTTTCCTAATCCATACGATCTTATAGCATTTTCGGCTGTTGTTCTTTCTTGTTTACCTATTTTGGGATTAAAATCCCTTGTTACGTACATTGCTCTACTTTCTTTCATTGCTTTGTTTATGTGTTCATAGAATCGTTCCACTTCTTTTTTTTTTTTATCGTGTTTTGATGTCGGGACATCAACCACTACCACCCATATCGTTTTGTAATTTGGAAGTCCATTGATATCGCTTTAGATAATATAGCTTTGTATTGAGTGTATTGGAGATATTTTAACCGACTTCTAAGAGAAGAAGGATTTCAATTCGTCGACTATGTATTTTTTTATTTATTACTCCGAAACGGCGGCACCGATTTGAATGAAATTTTTTAGGTTATGTTCAGGAAGTTTCTGCTGTGGTCCCATATTTTTTTGGACAAAATTGGTACAGTAAAATCCAAGATAGCGCTGACAATATGGAAGCCAAAAAAATTAATTTTGTCCGATTTTCTCCAAAATTGGTATGGGGGAATTTTCGGGGTCGTACATAACTAAGCTGAAATTATTTTCAAAAAATTCAATATGGCGGATCCAATATGGCGGACAAAAAAAATTAATTTTGTCTGATTTTCTCCAAAATTGGTGTGGGTGAGTTTTCTGGGTCGCACATAACTAATCCAAAATTATTTTTAAAAAATTCGATATGACGGATCCAATATGGCGGACAAAAAAATCAATTTTGTCCGATTTTCTCGAAAATTGGTAAAGGGAAGTTTGCGGGATCGCACATAATGAATTTTAAATTATTTATAATAAATTCATTAGGGCGTATCCAATATGGCGGATAAAAAATTAACATTGTTAGATTTTTTTCAAAATTGACATGGGAGAGTTTTTGGGATCGCACATTACGAATCTGATATTATTAAAAAAAATGAAATATGGCGGATCCAAGATGGAGGATTAAAGATTCTATATCTCTCGATTTTGTCTAAAATCAGTATTGGGGGTTTAGGTTTAGATTAGATTAAGACGTTAAAATTATTTTTGTGAAATTCAATATGGCGGATCCAATATGGTAGGTTGAAAATTATACCTTATTCGCATTTTTTCAGATTTGGTATTACAGGGTTTTTGGGTCGTATATTACGAATATGAAGTTAATTTTTTACAACTATTAGGTTGATAAGACACAATATAAGGGACTGAAAATTTTACATTTTCCGATTTTGTCTAAAATTGATATTGCGGAGTTCTTGGGGCGTATGCAGTATAAAATATATCGGGCTAAGAAATTTACGTCTTTAAATATCGACATTGGAAGATTTTGGGGACTACATTACCAATCTAAAATTAATTTGAAATTTAAGATAATGGATTTACTATGACAGACTAAATATTTGTTTGATACAATTTCACTTTCATTTGAAGAACTCTAAAAATCAAAGAATTTTTAATGGTTTATTTTAGGATGACTTACAACTTTGGATAAAATGGGTATGTTTTTACCACCTTGGAGTCATTGCAAGGTACAGTTATCTCGATTAGTGCAAATAATTTATGGATATCATAATGAATTCAAAATAAGATTTTTATAAAAAAATTGAACCGACTTCTAAAAGGGCGCTAAAAAGTGAAAAATAACTATAAATTCGCATATGAAATTGAAATTTTTGAAGTCGGCGCCAAACTAATATCTGACGAAATCTGATTCGCATAAACAGATTTAAAATACTTTATTTGTAATTGCTTTCTTACCATAATTTGTATATGTTAGTAGTTATTTTTGGCTATTCGGCATTTTCATACATAAGGAGTTTATAAAGAAAAATTCAAATTAAATGATCTACTTTGTAGCCTAGGCGCGAATGATAAATAAACGTAACGTAATTTTTGACAATAAATGAAATTCAAACGCCGGCTTCATATATGGGATCAACAGATATTTTTAGCCCCATTAACTATCTAAGCGAAACGTAAATACTACAAAAAATGTACAAATCAATTATAACATTTGAAGCAATGGCGAGAGAAGGGTTGGACTGATTTTTTGTAATTCCTTTTACTTATATATTTCTATAAATATTCGTATTATCAGAAAATAAATAAGTTTGGAAGGCATCTAAATTCTTTATTCCGCGTCAATTAGCCTTTGGAATAACTGGTTGCAGAAAAATCAGCTACAAAAATTGATCAAAAATTCAATTTTCATTGCTTATAACTGCTTATAACTCAATAAGATTTACGTAATTTGCGGTATAACGATTCTCTTTTTCATTTAACATATTTTAACAACTAAAAACATCCGATAAAAAATTAAAGATATGATATTTAATTATAAAGCGATTTTAGTTATCTAATTAACTCAAGCCCGTCTTTAAACTCTAAGAATTGGTTGCGGCGTCACAAGGGATTAATATTAGATATAAGGCCAGCCTTAGTCGCTCAATCCTGAAATGAATTATAGAGATTTCAAAAACAAGTGGGCGGTAAAGAAATAATTAAAATTGGTTTAACCTTAAGATGGTTTCCATAAGCATTGTATAGGCTGATATTTAAAAGAAAACATTTTCTGAAAACACTCGAACATCTAAATTACAAAGTTATTTAAACCTGTATTACATTTTGCATGAAAAACAAAACGATAGCTTCTTCGAAAGTAAGGTTTCAGTCTGTCACAAGCATTTTCATAATCAAGAAGACCCTTTTTTTGCCACACAATGGAGCATTTCTCACTTAATTCTTTCAAGTCAGTCTAATGATCTCAATTTTTATTGTATCGGAACGAATCCTTATTTAAAATATAAATAATTGTATTGCCAATCAATTTTTCAAAGCCTTTTTCCAAATTTGATGCTGAATAATTTCATACTTTTAGGGGAATTATGACTTTTCTTGGGCCTTTGAAATTTCACATGTAAAATACTTTTAGATCACGCGAAGGACATTATTCGAAGGGTTTGCGCTCCAACGAGCGCAAACCCTTCAAATAAGTAAGACAATTGAGGGTTTTCAATACTGCTTATCCTAAATTTGGCATCAGATGTTTCAAAATTCAAAATGACAGAATAAGAAAATGTTAAAAAGTTTTAGAATTTTATCCTTATCATCTGCTGATGACTCAGAATTTGGCCTTAACTTGACCTTCAAAGTCATATAGAAATACAGTTGTTTTTTATAATAGCAACCTCCACTTGTTATTTCAGAAATGTACATGAATGAAAATTCTACATTCAACCATTTAAACTATTTAGGGGATTCAATAACTCGTGAGATCCATTTTAAAGTTCGACTTATGAGCGATCCATCAGTTAAAGATTGGAAGAATGTATATTTGACTTCGAAATGACCAAGGGCCATTGAAAGGCCTAAATTATTTATATGGTTGAACGTGAAATTTCTGGCGACATTTCTACAATAAACATATATACTATAAAAACCAGATCGTCATTTGGAAAACTACTTTGGAGGTCAAAGTCAATATTAACTTCTCTTATGTCTATGTTTCAATCCTACACAAAATTTCACGAATAGATGTGTGTGATTTAGTTTTTTGGAAATTTTGCTCTCAGAGATAAATTAACTTAAAAATTAAAATTTTTCAACTTTGACCAATCTTAAATATCTGAAGGTCATGAACTTGACTTAGAGTAAAATTTTTAATGCAATATCTCGTATATATATATATATATATATATATATATATATATATATATATATATATATATATATATATATATATATATATACGTGTGTGCAAAGTACATTTTCTCATTTTTCTTGACCCTTCAATATGTTTTGTTTTTCTTGGAGTTTTGGTCCGTTAAAAATGAGATCAAAACATTCTTTATAATTAACGTTTGGGAAATTAATCTTAGCTTTGTCAGAATTTATAACGTGTAGCTAAAAACAATGGGACTTTTTTTTGTTATAACTGTCAAACTATTCTGAAAATATTGTGTGTTTACTTCAAACAAAAATTCACGATTAACACAGGGTTCAGTGTTAATTGTGAAAAGTACAAATCTAAGGTATTTAATATCAATAAAAATTAAAAAAATATATTTCAAGTAATTAGGATTTTATAAATTAAACCTACTATATCTTGTTTGTTGTTCAATCCATATATTGTAATATTTACTTTATACCTTGCTTTACAGCTAGAATATATTATATTTACACTACTTAACAATTTTGTTTAGCAAAAAATAACAATAATAAATAATTACATAATCCAGAAGAATTTTTTAAGTTTTAGTTTTTATTAACCATAAAAACTATTTAGCTAAACTAATACTACTCTCCAGCTCTCTTAAACATCTTTGCCCATATTGCAAATACATTTTAATAGCTATTTCATCTGTTTGATCAGCATTTTGTCTAAATTCTGTTCTAGCCCATTGTTTAAGCTCTTCTTGGTATGTTTTGTCTGGAACTTCTCTAATTGTACGAAAGATTTTTCGATACAAGTTTTTCACTTCTTGCTTTAAAATAAACTAAAAATATTTGTTTACGTTTTATTATATCTATGCTTAGATAAATTTAAATGTTCAAGTATCACATAGTTTTTGTTTACCTGCTGCAAACTCAGAATAGGTTTCGGATTTTTGTACATTTTGTATGTATATATTAATTTATCATGGCGTAAGAAAATTTTAACGTGATTACAATTTTTATTTCATAAGGATCATTTTTTACTGTATGTATGCTGGTGTAGGCAATTTAGAATAATCCTTCACATTTCTAAATTCTACATACAGCGGTATAGAATAAAAAGGGTTAGGAAATTTCTAACCAAACTTTTTTGTTTTCTGACTTCCCTACTCATGAACATAGACATATAAATGATAGACCACGAATCCCGTAGTGAAAACATGACTCTCCTTAAGAAATCAAGAGAATAACCTATTTCACTCTAGTAGGCGGAATAAAAGGCAAGATACGACAATACCAACTAGAGGTGGGCAAAACGGACTTTTTGGTGATTCGGACCGTCCGGATCACTAATTTTAAAGATCCGGGTCAAAGAACCGGTTCAATTGTCCGTTTCCCGTCAAGAATTCCAAAGTTCGAACGACTTTCCCATTTCATATTCTTAATATATAATTTTAGGAAATATTACACCACAGATAATTACATTTCTATCATTTTTTTTAAATAAAATTCAATTACAAGCCTCCATTTAAAAAAAAAGAAAAAAATATATTTTAAGCTTAATTTAACTTCTATTACAATTTAGGAGATAAAATAAAAAGGCGAATGGGACATTTAAGCTGCATTTTAAACAAATAGTAATATTGCGGCTCTCTCATTTAACGGCATATATTAATATTTGTGCATTCACCATCACGTATGAATTCTCGAAGAAAACGGTGTTTGGCATAATTTTACGGCCATTGATAAAATTGGGTCAAGTGTGAATTATGTTTTATGCAATATAGGTGACTCTACCGAAAATCTGGCTAGACATCCATTAGTGACTACTTGAGCCACAAGAAATAACGTACAGTAATGCAGCACCAGAAAATCAACTAAATTTAGAAATCAATTTGCCTGATAATAATATGGACCGATCAGAACAATCGTCGACAAGTATTGTAAAATTGTAAAGCAGTCATAACTTTAATTTTTTGTTCAATAACAAAAATTAAAGTTAGGCTTTTATTATTGTCACTTTTCCGAGAAACTTAATTTATTTAAAAAAAAAAATCGGTTTTTCACATATTCTTTATTTTTTGTTAATAATTTTTAATTACAAACCCAAAATTAGAATTGATCGCCATGTTTATGATTTTACAATTTCTGTCACTGTTTTAAGGGCCAGAACAAAAAATATACAGAAAAGCAGGTTTCTCTATGTGTCTACATCATGCCCCTAAATTATCATTTTCAGCAAAATAATATATGTGCCTACTTTAACAATCATAAGAACATAATTCGATGATGAAACAAAACATTTATTATTATTATTACATTTTAAATTACATCCACTTTCCCCAACATTGCAATTAAATATCCCTATCATACCCAATTAAATTTAAAACGAGCGAGAATCGGCATATAAGGCTAAAAAAAATTGAATCACGTTCCTAATTCATATTTTAACTACGGAAATACTATATTCGTAAGTATATATTCTACAAACGTCCTAAAGAAACAATCTAAACTAGAGCAATCCTAAACCCTTGTACTGCACGGCCATTGCCTTTAACGTATTTACTGTTGCTCCAATTATTAATCGAACGAAATGAGGTTCGCCAGCGGACCCGAAACATCAGTGACCCCATCGTACTATACCGAACCGAATGTTCGAAAGATACAAAGACCCGTAAAAGACACAACGAACACCGTCCGATTAAAGCGGTTCAACGGATCTCGGCTCATTGTAAGTCCGATGTAACGTATGACCAGTCGGAGAGCGAACTTTCGTACTGTCCGAGTCCGATATTTTAAATTTTAGTGATCCGGATCTTTCGGACTGTTAACTGATCCGGGTAAAAAGAACGGGTTTTTCAAGTCAGACCCAACTTTACTACCAACTGAATTTGATGGTAAAGATGGACGAACTTGACATACAAGTTCATGTAGAGATCTTGGATAATAGTTGGTTCATATTTTCAAAAATTATTAACTACCTCTAAAAAGTTCCATGTGAACACTTACACTGCGAAATAAAAATGTATGGTTTATACTTCAAAATTTAATAATTAGTAAAAATTAAGGATGACCCATAGAAATAAAAATAATAATATAAACTGCAGATCCTATAGAAGAAAGTTAACTCACGCTTAGAAAGAGATATAGCATTTTTGACAAGTTGTATTTCCCGTTTAATTTCGGTCAGGTTACAGAGGTATCTAATGACATTTAGAGTGAGTCCACACGATACCAAAAATTTCGGCGGCAGCGTAGCGTAATAAGACATATGTCAAATTTCAAGCATTGTGATTTGTTAGATTTAAAAAAAGACAAAGACCGAAGATTTCCCGCCTAAATCCGCCTTTTCCAAGGTCATTACGCCAAATCATGTTGAACTTTTCAGCGGACTGCTTTCAAAATGGTGGAAACTGTTTATTTTCAATATTTTGTATGAAGACATAACCTATGTTTTTTTTAAACTTTGTTGTTTTATTTATATATTTTATTTAGCGAGTTTTGAAATAATAGATATTTATGAATTATGTTAAATTGTTTTAATTTATTAAAAATGCTTGTTACCGAAGATCATTACTGCTTGGTCCTCAAAAAAAAAAACTATTTTTGTTCATTTTTTTATTAATTTTATAACAATTGCAATAATACAGGTGTTCGTTATATAAATTAAAGCTTATGAAATAAAGGCCATTATATAATACAATTTCTATTCAACGACAATCTGTGATATCGAGACGCTAATCCACAAACATGCCCTTAGCTATGGTTACCAGATCAAATAATGAGATTTCCTGACAATATCCCTAATGTTTCTGTAAATATCCGGACATTTTATCTGAATGTTGTATGTTAAGGCAGTGACATTTTCAAAATTTTTGCAAAGCATCAAATGCCAGTATCGAGTGAGTCTTCTCATTAATGGGAGCGTAGTGGACTAAGGAGAGACATAGACTGTCTATATTGTTATAAGCTTTGCCTTTCGCTGCCACCAATGTTATAACTTTGCTAGTTCTGCTTTTAGTTTATCACTGGTTTGGATGAATTCAAATAAATCTAATATTACTTTTTTAATATTTTATTATAATGTTCACTAAATCATGAGGTAACAACAGTTTTTGTTCTTACTTACTAATTTAATGTTCCTATTGTAGTTTTTTGATTTTAGTTCCTCTCGTCTCAATGTTTATATCCTAGTTATATTCTATTCTGTTTCTAAATTATATATTTTACAGTGATAGGCGTACTAACAAATATAACTTACAACTATTTATTTACATGATTACTGAAATGAAAAAGTGTGTATTTATGGGACGATGACAATATGAACAAAACTAATGGTCTCTGTAAAAAGTAAAGTTTTAGAGTTTCGGAGATTAAGGCATGCTTTTGTTTGAGCCTATTAGAACATAAATTTACTTAAGATATAACTGTTTCTTACGGGAGTATTAAATATTAGACTATAATTATCTATTAATCCATAAGAGTAACTTAAAAATATATATAGTAATTTAATAATTAATTTGTAGTAATAGTTGGTTTACAACAATGTCTTGTGTTAAGGTTCTACTCTAGACACAATTTAACTTAAAGAACATATCATGTGAAGAATGTTATGAAATGGTTATAAAAGTCCAGCAATTGCCAAAAGAAACATCAAGCAATAAAAAGTATGAAACTAAATTTATTAATATACTAAATTAACAATTCACTCATTTTGTTAACATTTAATCAATTTATTTTTTTCTCACTAGAATGATTAATAAATATTTTTTCATTACTTATATTTTCCTCTTTTAATTTCAAAAAAATACTGACAATTGCAGTTTTTTCCTCTTTCTTCCTAACAAGAGGCTAAAATTTCAGACATGTCAGGAAAATTCCTGTCGTCTGGTAACCCTACCCTTAGCAAATTTTATATAAACCTATTATAAACAATTAAAAAGTAAAAATTAATATTAATGGAAATTTAATAACAGAAATCCAGTTAGTGTTATACGTAATATATTCTTCTAAAAACTACAAACAATTGTAATTATTAAAACGTTTGTTAAAATGACACTTTATATTAAAACTATCGTCTTTGAACTCTTTGGCAATTCTTTACCAGGTAGAAGTGGCAAACTTCGGAAATAAAACTTGCTTTAAAGAGTCTCATATTATCGCACAAGTAACATGACTAATTTCAAAAACACTGTTTACCGACTCGGAATTCGCACTGTTGCTTTCACATGCTGATTTCATCAGCTAAATATCACAATGTTTTTTCAAACCTTGTAATAAGGGTATAGCTGCACACATTTCCATAGCGTGTTTCCTATTTATTGGCCCAACAACAGGTTTTCAAACTCACCAAGAGTAACAGGAAAATATTTTTAAAAAATCAGGATTACTTTCTCGCATTTCTTGAATTAAATCATTAGTATGTCCAAGCCTTTCTCCAATGTTTTTCTCAAAAACAGATCGGACCTAGTAGCGACGACTTTTCCGTTTTTTTAATAAAGAATATATTAATAATATCCTTATCTTTTGTAATTTTTTCTTTACTTTTCTTTTTCTACATAACAACATTGCTGCAATTATTTTTTTTATTTTCTTTCATTTTAATTTATACATAAATAAATATTATCAAAAAATCAGAAAAAAGTTAGGTTACCGCAAAAAAAAACATTACGACTGCACGACTGCACGACAAAAGTTTCCCGTGTGGACGAGACATTTTTAACATAAATGGGCGTAATACGCCTACGCCGAAATTTTTGGTATCGTGTGGACTCACTCTCAGAGTATCATTCTTAGCTCCGCCACTAGACAGAGAGGTACTACCACAGATTTCCAATAATAAAATGGATGACAGATTGTAATGGAGATGTCAAAAAAATGTTCAGAGTATGTTCCGCACCATATTGGGGAAATTGACGTTTTGGCACGTCAAATTAACCGTCAAAAATCAAAAAAGTAATGTCATTATTATTATTGTTGTGAAGTTCTTAATTGTCATTTTTTCCCTGGATGAAATTTATTTTATATTACTTAACAACCAAGTAATATGTACCAAGCCGTCAATCAAATATTTAGGTGTAAATATAGATTACAAAATTATTTTAAATTGGCACTTTAGAACTGTTAAACAAAAATGTATACAAAGAGCCAAATACCTTAGAAGACTAATATACAAAGAAAAAGGTATATTAAGAAAAACAGCAACTCATATATACTTTAATTGGAATACATGCCCCCTATATACAGTAATTGCAGTAAGCCAGTAGTGATAAACCTTGAAACGATGGAAACCGCAGATCCATGTACTATGACTAAAATCCATCACCCTAGCAATCCACTACATAAACCATCCAATCAATTATTGGATGAATTCACTAAACATCCAGCCTCTTAGTGCAAGACTTCCTGACCTGACAACTAAGTTTGAAAGAAGACCTGAAGCTTGACCGGTAAAAGAGGAGCTCTGTACGACCAGGGTCCGAAATCATTGGCCAGCCAGAAGACCTTCATTAATGATAATGGCAGATCTCACATTCAACCTTTAATATACTTTTTTTATTATTTTGTAAATATTTGTAGGGGATCAATTGTACTTTAAATAAAGTTTTTTTCCTGAAGGATCTCGTTTGTTGGGATCAAATTTATATGTCCTAGTAAATTATAATCATAATATTTATTTAATTGTAGTGTAGTATAGTGTTTAAGACCGCGTAAGGAATTAAAATGTTGCATTTAACATTATTTGAACACAAAATTTAATGTTACTATTTCAAATAAAAGTTTCAAATATCTTACATATTGTTATTTCTCAAATTTTTTATAAGTTGTGTTGATGAAGATGATTATGTTAGACTTGACTGTTTAAAAGTAAGAGGCTGTTATGGACATATGGACACAAGTGTTTATGTTAAATCCATGGCCAGAACAAACCGTAGGAAAATATTTTTAAACAGCACGCGCATACTATTGACATATGAACAGAATTTGTCGTAATAATATTGTATGCCTATAATCTCAAATTTACATGAAATTTACGAGACATTCAACTTTCTAAGGAAATTTTAATTAAAAATTAGAAAATACTGAAAATAATGGGGCACCACCTAATTAACATTTCAACTGTCAACAAAAAATAAAACATTTTGAAGAAACGGTTCGTCAACATATTGCTTTTTTTTTAATGACCGACCTAATGGTATCCCAAACATCCAGAGATTATAATTAATTGATACGAATTGGATCAGTCAGGTGAGTTTAAAACATAATACTATCATTTTATCTCTTAGTACTACCCGTTTCGTTCCACTACTTATGTAGATAAAAATTTGGAAACCTATGCGAATTGCTTCTACCCTTGTCAGTTAGAGATTACCCATCATATTTAGCCCATATAATTTTCCTACGGCTTTAGCGTATTCACTGTTATTATAAGTGAACTTTCCCCAATATGGCGAATAACATGGTCCGGACATTTTCGGTTTATTATACGGATTTCGCTGGGAGGGGGGGTAATTTCTGTTCAATATTTCCCATTATCCAGAAAGATATTTAAGGGGGCATTAGGTCCGCCATTTTTGCCCATTTATCTGTCATTCACAACTAATTCCGTTGTTTTATACTAGATGTCACCCTTATGCAGAATAGGAGAAATAAATTTCTTAGCGTAAAAAATAGTAAATCCTCAATATGAAGGCGGTGTTGTCTCAAACATTACATCTTACATTACATTACCTAAATTTAATGACTTTTTGGTCACTTTCTAGCACTAAATCTAAGATGTTGCAAAATAAAAAATAAGGAAATATTTAGTGAATAATGTTTAGAATTTTAAGAGTTATTATTGGATTTCGAATTCGACAGATATTATTATCAGCAATCCACGAGTCTCTTTTTTTTTAAACATATGGCATCCTGCATTTTATTTAGCAAAAACGGGAATAAAATTATGTTCTGGCATTTTATATCTCAAGTTCGTGTCTGGCCCCGACTAATCACTTGACCTTGACAGCTTATTTAATTTCAACCTAAGATGTTGTAAATTTTGACTCGTATAACCTAAAAGTTAGGTTGAAGATTGACATACAAACAAAAACATTGTTTCTAGGAATAAAGAATAAATTTTGCGTGATGTGTTCAAGATCGGAACACAAAGCCAAAAAAACATAAATATTTTTGAAATTGTGAAAAAGGCTTTAAATAAAACGACGTAAGCATTTCATCGCAGGTGGGGACTCGTGTTTTTTCAAAAATAATAGGTATATAGATACAATATGGTACATTTTACATTACAAAAAATAGCATGCAAAAATCAGTGTTTGTTTCTATGATAATCCTTATTAATTATTATGTTTTTAGCTTTATAAATTCACCAAAATGGTTTTGTACCTGGCTGGAAGCATTACAGTGACCATAAGATATGAAACTTTTTGCATTTGCTGCAGATTGAAGAGAAACAAAAAAAAAATGAATTTCTTTAATAAGGTATCTACTTATAATAGCATTTATGTTAGGAAATATGTTGAAGAAGAAACCTGGCAATACATTTTATTACAATTTTATATATAAATTCAAATTTGTAGGACAGAAGACAGAGAACCCTCAAAATATTGATTACTATGCAACTGTCATTTTGTAAATATGGATCAAAGAAGTGGATCAACATATTTAAATTTAACATTGAAAGAAAACTTAAATATGGATCAAAGTAATGGATCAACACATTTAAATTTAACATTCAAAGGAAACTTAAATTTCCTTCTCCAGAGAAACGGTATGTATCTATATCAAAATATAAACTTTTTTTTAAGAGGCCTGTTCATCATATTTTTTGTGGCTGAAATCTACAAATATAACAGAAAATATTTAGAAATGAAATTTTAAGAAATAGTATTACTTTTTTTTAAGAGAACTGCATATTTATATAAACTTTCTTTTTTTCAGGAAAATAACTTTGAAAGAAACAGATGACAAAGTCATTCTTTCCACAGTGGAAAACAATAATAATAGCTGGGCCTTATATAGCAATTGTTTTTGAATCTTTAGGCCCTTCAAGATGTAAAAGGGCAAATTCCATTGTAGAAGATATGTCATCAACATACAAAAGTGTAAGCAGAAATTCAGAGGTGCACTGTTCAAAACTATAAACACTTAATTATTAGTAAATAATTAATATTAGGTATTATGAAGCATAGCAAATTAAACTACTATCAAATATTAATCAAATTTTGATTTGGGACATCTGCTTTAGTTGTAAAGTACTACAGTAACAAATATAGCACCACGTTAAGTTCTTTTCGACTAATTAATGAAGACGAAAGCTTGTTTCCAACAGCATTGTATACAATTAGAAATTGTAGAATATTACACTGCACAGAAATTTACTCATCGCTTCCAACAAACCTAGAAAGTCCAAGGAAGACTTACAGAGTCTATAAACACAGAAAGATTTAGAAGTTGTATCACCAAATGATTATTTTTGTGAGCAAGGCATATCCAGAATCTATGTTGTACAAAAAAGTTATAGAACATTTTAAAACAAATAATTTTTTAGTGATCTTATACTAGCTGATAAATGATTCCTGATCAAGGAATTACTTCCTGCAGGCTTCCTTAAATATCCCACTATTTTTATTTTCCATAGAATTTAAAGTGTATGAAACACAAACTATAGCAAGGGTAAAAATACATGTTGAAAGAGCTATTCGTAGAATTTTTGAATATCATTTGTGTTTTAATTTCCAGTATCCTCTAATAAAAGAAGATGGGGAATATTATTGAATAAATAAATGTTTCCAAATTATAAATATTTTTTTTGCTGTTTTTTATATTTAGTAAATCATATAATTTTATTTAAGTATTAATAAAAAGAAAATATTTTCATAGGTGTTGTTTTATTTCTTAAGGTTAGGACATTTTTGTTTAATTTTTGCAGGTAAAACCAATTTATTTTTTACAATTAAAAAAAAAACATGAAATTTGAATACATCCAAAATAAAAACGTTTTAATGGCATTTATATAAAACTAAAATATTAACAATAACATCTTTTAAAACAATATGTATTTATTACTTAAACCTAGCAAATTTTTTGATAAATTACTTAATTTCCTAAAAGTTTTGGTAAATACTGATGAATATAAAAATTCCCTAATATTACTAAACTTTCTTTCCATGAAGTATCATATTCTATCTGTACTGTTATTTCGTTTAATGTTCAGAGACAGAGGTAACACTTCAATTTTTTCTAAAAATTAAGATTTTCACGTATTTGTTCATACTGACATCTAAATTTAATTCTTTTTTAAGAAAATCTCTGGGATTTTTATTATAGGTTCTTCTCCACTGAATGGATTTGATACCACAAAGATTGTAGAAATCTAAAATATTATTGGACTGTATTAATAAAGGAAGTGTTAAATGTTAGTAGTATAGAAAACAACAAAAAGGTTTTATGTTTCATAATTTCTAACTAAATACTTATATACCAATAAGATTTTTAAACAGATCATCAGGATATCGATTCCCTAGACAAGCTGATAAAATGGTCACCAAATTGCTCGCAGTTAAGTGAACTTTGTTCTGAGGTACCAATTTTCATTACAAATTTGTCTAGTGGCAACTTTTGCAATTTTCTTAATGATATAATTAATGACAAATATTTAATTTTGTCAGACGAGTTGACAAAACCATCAGAGAAAGATTGTCTTCAATAATGGGTAAATTTACATCTTACCCCTGCTGTAGTATCTGTTTGCCACAACTTAATAAATCCTACAGTATTACGCTTAATTTCATTTTTATTTTATTTAGTTCTTCCTGGCTCATTTTCATCTCAATACTTTTTTACTGGCATGTTTCCTGTCCAAAGTACCAATATGGTGACATTTTATCTCCCTTGGACAAGCATAAGTTGTAATTTCAACATCTCCAGATCTGTTTAATGAAATCTGTAATAAAAAAATTATAATTCATAATTAATAAAGCTGAACAAAGGTTTATAATTTACCTCAACGCTGTCTGATTTTTTCTTCATACTAGCAAGGGATTTTTTTTTCAATAAACATTAAACTGAATTTTCTTATGTGATTGGACTCCAATGCATTTTCGCTTTTTAAATGACTTTATCATCGCTTTCAAATAACTCGTTGATGCTAGAAAGTTTTAACACACAAATAATATAAAAATAATATCAAATACAATATCCTCAATGTGGTCAACTTTATAACAAGTAAAATTCTTACCTTTTGACAGTGTGTTATGAAAAAATCTCCTGAAATGGAAGAATTCCACAAATTTTTTAAACTTCAAATAAAGTTTTATTTGTAACAAAATTAACAATAAATAAGAAATTAAAAACCTCTTATGATAAGGTTCAGAAAGTTCCTGGCATATTTTTTGACTTTTCCTTTCCGTATCTGTTAAAGACAGTGACATACTTATGCATTACCACAAAGGTAACGAAGATGCAAGATCTGTTTTTTATGACATTTTGTTATAATTTATTTTTGTAGAATCCTAATCTAGAGAAATCATTCCCATTTGAAATATTTCCATTCATAATTCGGCAGTGACTGCTGCGCCAACAAGGCCGAACTAAATCAACTTCCGGTATCCTAACAGTAACGTTCTAAGCCGATTATTAGTTGGTAGTCGAATGTCTTCTTCTGTTGAGTGCAAATAAAAAAAGAACACCAATGTCAGACTGTTCAGGTCACATCAATTACAGTTTTTGAATAGACCTAGGGCCGACCCGGGAATTATGATTTGTTACTTTTTACTAGTTTTTTTTATATACGTTGACTTTTTTAAAATAAATATCCATTGGTTGTGATTTTTTAGACAGAATAGTGTTTGTAAAAATACAAGGGGAGACTTCAATAAAATTTGTGAAATGTTGGATAGATTTTAAATGATATTAAAAAAACATGTCTTTTCTGACGGCTAGAAACTTGTGTGTACTCAAATAATAAATAATGCTATTTTTAAGTTTTTTTCTTTGCATATTATGTAGCTCTCCCCTTCATTATGTCTTTCCTAAGCATTTTTTGAAAGTTTTAGGTAAGAATCGTTTTTTCTCGTTGAATTTCAATGTATTAAAAATGACGATTTTTGGGTCAAAATAATAGGTTATTTTGACGCAAATGACCTTGAAAAATGCCACCTTAAAGAAAATACTTTGGCTTTGCTTGACTCAGAGGGGAGAGGGCAGTTGCACCTATTGCCCTCCACGTGTATGCACCTGCATGGAAAATGCTAGATGATATTAAGTGCTTTGGATTTAAGGAAATATTACTCATAATATATTAAATAAGGGAATTTCTGGAATGTAGAGAATTTTTCGACCAATAAACAATTGCTTTTACATAAAAATAATTGACTTCTACTTACAATGTTTTTTCAACAAATAGTTACAATTCATAACATTATAACTTCTCCAGATTAAATGCACAGCCCGACAACGTTGCTTATCATTGACACTTCTTCTTTTCTTCCCTTCTTTATTTCATTTTGATTTTAACAGATTTTATTTTGAAGATATTGGTTTGTCTTCGTGAAACAAAGAAAATTGAAAAGAATGGAAAATATTGTGTAATTTGAAAGAATAAAAAATGCATGAAGTACAGGCATCTCTTTAAAAAAAAACAAGGTGCGTGGTAGGGTACTACACTTTATTGTGACGCAGTAACGGTATAGTTTTTTCTTCGCGTATTCATAGCACTTTTGGCTGTAAATAATTATACGCTTTGAAATAGGCTGACGGTCTCTATTTTAATCTAAAATCTCTGATTAGTAGCGCTTTTTCAGGAGTGTTTTAATTTCTAGTAGCTTTTAATTATATATATATATATATATATATATATATATATATATATATATATATATATATATATATATATATATATATATATATATATATATATATATATATATATATATATATATATACTCATCCAACGTACTTTGTGACCTCCTGTAAAATTTTCGACTTTATGGCATCCACTAGAAAAACAATATAATTCGTCAAACCAAAAATATGACTTTTCAAAAACAAATAATGTATCCATTTGTGAACAAAAAAATCAAACCATACACAAATTAAAAAAAAAAAATTTTCCTATCTCTTCGACATCCCTGTATATTTAATATACATTTCTATTTAACATCCCTTGTGACATCTGTAAAATAACTACATACCTTGTGACATCATCGCGGTGTTGCCACTTTTAAATTACGTAATATAAGGAATGAAAAGGGGAGGAGCAATTAATCCTATAATGTTTAACTTTCGCTGTAAATTGAGTAACTGCAATTTTCCAAACGTTGGATATACAGGGTGATTCAAAAATCGATCAGGAAACTTAAGGGGGTGATTCTACTTGACAAAATAAGGGTAGAGCTTCATACAATTTTTTTTCAAAATGTCATTCGTTTTCGAGTTACAAGCCGTCCAAGTTCAAGTTTTTATTTTTTGTTTTTTGAATTACTCGCTTACAGGAAAACCGATTTGACTAATATTTGAAAGATAGGCTAAGTCTTCTGCGCTTCATCATTTTAGTAACAATTCACATTGATTGTTTGCCGCTAGAGGGCACTTTACCTACATTGAAAATTGTTTTTTGTCATAATTTTTTAGTGTTGACAGCTACAGTAGTTTTTGGCATAATTTCTGAAAGACTGATGCCAGGCCTTTAAAAAAGGTGCTCTTTATTTACATCGCTAAAACGGTTTAGACGTAAATCACCCTTAAAAATTAAGTGGTAAATTTACTTTTCTCATTTCATTACCACCAGCTACCAGGTAAATAGCTATCAAAGTATACTAGAGCTGTCAGTTTAACATCAAATAAATTCGCTTTTTAAACTATTTAATTTATAATCTTAAAATAACTAATAATGGCTAATCAGTAAATATTCATATTATGGATTATTGCGATATACATTTAATTGATAAAAATTAATGAAACAGTACTAAACAAACTAAAAAAGATTCTCAAAATGTCCCCCATTTTCTTCCATACATTTACTAACACTCTTCAAAAAATGTCGCCTAACTCGATGAAAAATTCCTGGTGTTTCTTTAATAATTTGGCACTTTTCGATTATCCTGAAGCGAAGATCCTCGACGTTGATTACTGGAATATCGTACACCAATTGTTTCAAATGACCCCAAAAGAAAAAATCCATAGGATTAAGGTCTGGTGACCTCGCTGCCCATGCCAATGGTCCACTTCGTCCTATCCATCGCTCAGGATACGTTGCATTCAAATACTGTCGGACACGTATACTAAAGTGGGGCGGAGCTCCGTCTTGGAGGATCCACATGTTGGCCCTTAGTTCCAATGGCACATCTTCCAGATACAATGGGAGACGATTTTGGATAAAATCTAAGTATACGTCACCAGTTAATGGGCCATCAAAGAAATGAGGACCAATAAGTTAATCTCCTATTATCCCTGCCCACACATTTAGTGAAAATCTACGCTGATGTTTCGTTTCTACCACATTGTTTGGGTTCTCGTAAGCATATGTGTGGATGTTGTGTAGATTTGTTATGCCATCACGAGTGAAACCAGCTTCGTCAGTGAATAATATGACGCCAATTAATCGATTATCGTGTTCATACTTAGCTAGGATCTGATTGCACATTTCCAACCGTCTCGGCCGATCATCGTCATAAAGAGCCTGCACCTTTTTTGAATGAAACGGGTAGAGTTGTTCTTCTCTTAGTATCCTCCATGAACTAGCCTGACAGAGCCGCACTTCATTCCCAATTTTTCTAGTACTAATACCTGGATTATCTTCAATAATTTCAACCACTCTTTCTTCTTGTTGCACGTTTCTAGCAGTTCTAGGTCTTCCCCTATTTCCATTATAACTTTTAAAGGAACCACATTCTGCAAGCCTCCTGTGCACACTGGAAAATGTTTGAGCATGAGGGATATTTCTTTCCGGATAACTCTCCATATAATATTTTCTTGCCAACTCTGCATTACCATTTGCTTTTCCATAACAAAAATGGATATCACAATATTCAATATTTGAATATTGGTGATTAGCCATTATTAGTTATTTTAAGATTATAAATTAAATAGTTTAAAAAGCGAATTTATTTGATGTTAAACTGACAGCTCTAGTATACTTTGATAGCTATTTACCTGGTAGCTGGTGGTAATGAAATGAGAAAAGTAAATTTACCACTTAATTTTTAAGGGTGATTTACGTCTAAACCGTTGGGTTTAGCGATGTAAATAAAGAGCACCTTTTTTAAAGGCCTGGCATCAGTCTTTCAGAAATTATGCCAAAAACTACTGTAGCTGTCAACACTAAAAAATTATGACAAAAAAACAATTTTCAATGTAGGTAAAGTGCCCTCTAGCGGCAAACAATCAATGTGAATTGTTACTAAAATGATGAAGCGCAGAAGACTTAGCCTATCTTTCAAATATTAGTCAAATCGGTTTTCCTGTAAGCGAGTAATTCAAAAAACAAAAAATAAAAACTTGAACTTGGACGGCTTGTAACTCGAAAACGAATGACATTTTGAAAAAAAATTATATGAAGCTCTACCCTTATTTTGTCAAGTAGAATCACCCCCTTAAGTTTCGTGATCGATTTTTGAATCACCCTGTAGTTCCAGCCAAAGGTAAAAATTAGTGCTGTTTTTGACGTAAATTCCGAAATGGATGAGACCTATCCAGGGGTGTTCGGAGCAATGAAAGAACAAATCCTACATAAAAAGTAACAGTAAGAATAAGTTGGGGCTAAGAGGGGCGGTCAAAGTGGGCTAAAACAAGTTTTTTGAATTTACAAGCCAAGTAATTCATTTTGGAAAAAAAATTCAAATAAAAGATGTAGAGATTTTAAAAACCTACAATTTAAATACTCTTAATCGGCAATTCTTTTGATTTTCAAGGGAAGCCCTCTTCATTTTGAACAAAACGATATTTGATAATAGTAAATTAGACAAAAATGTTGCTTAGACGCAAAATATTGATTGCTATAACTTCTTTTTGGGTGAACATTTTAAAGTCCACAAGCTTCAATCTCTTCGTGAAAGCCTAAATTTTCATATGTTGTTGGGGGCAAATGAAAAAAAATAATAATTTCTAACCCCTTAAATATCGCTCTAAAAAAGGGGGTGGTGCCATATTCATAAAACACAGAAAATGGTCCATTCGTTGTTGAAATACGACGAAATTTTCCGAGCGCTGCTGATGTAAAGCTGCGAGTTCAGTGTTCTCCGTGCGCAAGAGCTTTGTTTCTTTATAAAAAAAAACACTCCCTTTTTTAAAGCGGTAATTAAGGGGTTGAAAATTAATTTTTAATTTGTTTCTGACAAGGTATGAAAGTGTTGGCCTTCACGAAAGGATTGAACCACTGTGGAAGTCAAAACATTCACTCAAAAAAAAGTTATAGTAATCAACATTTTGCGTCTTGGAATAAGTAATTAGCAATATCTCAGCAACAAATTATCCGATTTGCTATTATAAAATATCATTTTGTTCAGAAAGACGAGCAAAAAGTGCAAAAAAGTCAACTTTGAAATAAATAATTGATATTAAAAGAATAGCCGATTTTGCGAATTTTTCGACCTTTTTGCAATAATGATCGCACAAAAGCTCAAATTTTAGGTTTTTAAAATCTCTACAATTTTTATTTGAAATTATATGATGGAATATGTCGGGCTAAGAAATTTACGTCTCAAGTTCTTTAAATATCGATATTGGAAGGTTTTTAAGGCCTATATTATCATTATAAAATTAATTTAAAATTTAAGACAGCGGATTTACTATAACATAATTCCATTCAAAACTGATAATTGAAGAACTCTAAAAATCAAAAAAATTTTTGTTGTTCATTTTAGGATGATTTACAACAATTAGAATGAATTCAAAACTAAAAATCGAATTATAAGAATTTAAATCATCTAGTTGTTCTGCATTACTAGTTTTATCATAATGAAAATTTACCACAAGATCGTTTTCAATATCTTTGGAAGCAATTTCTACAAATAAATTTATCCCATCAAATAAACTATACCGAGTACCTAGATATCGCTTTGTAAGTGGTTCATACAAAATACTTAAGTCGTACTTGGGTTAAACTAGAAAAGCAAACTCTTATTATTACAACACAAATATTATTTTTCGCATTTTAGGGCTTTTTCGGAAGACAATTGATTCGTTTACAAAAATGTTTTTTTGTATTTTTAACCGACTTCTAAAAGAAGGAGGTTCTCAATTCGTAGACTATGTATTTTTTTTTTATGTATGTACACCGATTACTCCGGAACGGCTGCACCGATTTGAATGAAATTTTTTACGTTATGTAAAGGAAGTTGCTGCGGTGGTCCCATATTTTTTTAGATGAAATTGGTGCAGTAAAATTCAAGATGGCGCTTACAATATGGCGGCCCAAGAAATTAATTTTGTCCGATTTTCTCCAAAATTGGTATGGAGGAATTTTCGGGATTGTATCCAACGAATCTGAAATTATTTTTAAAAAATTCAAAATGGCGGATCCAATATGGCGGACAAAAAAATTTAATTTAGTCGAATTTTCTCCAAAATTGGTATGGGGGGAGTTTTTGAGGTTGCACATAACGAATCTGATATTATTTTAAAAAAATTCAATATGACGGATCCAATATGGCGGATCAAAAAATCAATTTTGTCCGATTTTTACCAAAATTGGTAAGGGGGAGTTTACGGGATCGCATATGATGAATCAAAAATAATATTAAAAAAATTCAATATGGCGGATCCAATATGCCCGACAAAAAAATTAATTTTGTTCGATTTTTTCCAAAATTGGTACGGGTGAGTTTTCAGGATCGCATATGACGAATCTAAAATAATTTAAAAAAAAATTCAATTTGGCGGATTCAATATAGCCGACAAAAAAATCGTTTTTGTCCGATTTTCTCCAAAATTGGTACGGGGGAGTTTTCGGAGTCGCATATGACAAATCTAAAATAATTTTAAAAAAATCCAATATGGCGGATCCAATATGGCGAACGAAAAAATCAATTTTGTCCTATTTTCTCCAAAATTGGTATGGGGAAGTTTTCGAGGCTTCACATAAATAATCTGAAATTATTTTTTAAAAACTCAATATGGCGGACAAAAAAAATCAATTTTGTCCGATTTTCACCAAAATTGGTACGGGAGAGTTTTCGGGGTCACATATGACGAATCTAAAATTATTTAAAAAAAATTCAATATGGCGTATCCAATATGGTGGATAAAAAATTAATTTATTTTCTTTAAATATCGATATTGGAAGGTTTTGGGGCCTATATTTCCAATCTAAAATTAATTTGAAATTTAAGATAGTGGATTTTCAATGACAGACTAAATACTCGTTTGATCCAATTTGATTGGTATTTGGAAAACTCTAAGAACTAAAGAATTTTTAGTGGTTCATTTTAGGGTGATTTACAACTTTGGATAAAATGGGTACTTTTTTGCCAGCTTGGAGTCATTGCGAGGTACACTAATCTCGATTAGTACTTAGTTCAAATAATTTATGAATGTCATAATGAATTCTAAAACTAAAAATAGAAAAATAAATTTTTATTAAAAAATTGAACCGACTTCTAAAAGTGAGCTAAAAAGTGAAAAATAACCATAAATTTTTTATATGAAATTGAACTTTTTGAAGTCGGCGCCAAATTATTTGTACACGAAATAAATAACTACTAATATATACAAATTATGGTAAGAAAGCAAATACAAATAAAGTATTTTTAATCTGTTTATGCAAATTACATTTTGTCAGGTATTAGTTTGGCGCCGACTTCAAAAAGTTCAATTTCATATAAAAAATTTATGGTTATTTTTCACTTTTTAGCGCACCTTTAGAAGTCGGTTCAATTTTTTAATAAAAATTTTATTAGTTTTGAACTTGTCACGATATCCCTAAATTATTTGAACTAACAAGGAAGGTATCTGAAGTGTCAGGCTCCAAACTTATGTTGTAGAGTACAAAAATAAAAGACCTGTATTTCTTTTATCTGCGGAAATTCATTACAACGGGGTAAAAACTGCCCCTGAAGTTCACCTCTAAAAACAATATTTTTGAAATATCTAAGGTTCTAAGCGAGATATTTTTACCAAACAAAATGAAAGTTATTTGTGATTCGAGATGATATTAAATTGTGGTATTTTCACTCCCAAGGATATCATTCCTTATTTTTTATTAGGGTAAACCATATATTTACGCATGTAATTCAATTCTAAAAATTACGAACTATAATGGAATTATTTAAAAATATTTTTCTCACGAATATCATAAACTTAAGTTTCAGGGTTTCTAAAAATAAACTACTAAAAGAGGGTGAGCCACACTCAAATAAGTTTTTTTTTTAATTTCAAGTTCTCATTGAGATATCTTTACAAAACAAAATGGAAATTACTTGTCGTTTGAAATAATGTTGAATTATGGTATTTTTACCCCCTATGATATCATCCCTTATTACTTAACGGTAAATCATCTACTAGCGCACGTAATTTAATTCTAAAAATTACGAAATTTAAGGAAATTGTTTTAATGTATTTTTTTCACGAATACCATAATTAACTCAAGTTGGGATATTTTGGGGTTTCAAAAAATGAAGTAGTAAAAGAGGTTGAGTCACTCCCAAATAATTTTTTTTTCAAATCTCAAATTCTAATTGAGATATCTTTACAAAACAACGTGGAAATTACTTGTTATTTAGAGTGAGGTTATTTCATGTTGTTTTAACCCCATAGATATCATCTCCTACTTTTTATGAGGGTTAATTTTGTAATTCATTTACATAATTTAATTCTGTACATTACGAAATTAAACCAAATTTGTTGATAATTTAAGTTGCCGTATTTCGGTATTTCCGAAAATAAACTAGTAAAAGAGGGTGATCCACCTCCAAATACCTTTTTTAATATATCCAGTTCTAATTAAAATATCTCTACAAAACAAAATTAAAATTACTTTTTATTCGAAAGGATGTTAAATTATGGCATTTTCACTCCCAAGGATATTATTCCATATTTTTTATAAAAATCATTTCATACATATATTATTGCTCTTAAAATTCTCAAATTTTAATTTAAAAGAACGTTACGGAATTAGAAATCACTATATGTTATGAATTATAATAATTTACAGACATGAATGCTTAACCAATGAAATAAGTTTATATTTTCTTATTATTTAAAAGAAAAGATTTCAGTAAGTTGTGTAACGTTCATATCGACTGAAATTAATGATATCCTTGAGGGTGAAAATACCATTGTTTAACTTCATTTCAAATAACAAGTAAACTCCAGTTTGTTTCGTAAAGTTATCTCAATTAGAACTTGAGATGTAAAAAGAAGTAATTGAGGTTGGCTCGTCCTCTTTTACTAGTTTATTTTTGGAAACCCCGAAACACGACAACTTAAATGTGACTTATGGTACTGGTTAAAAAAATATTTTCAAATACTTCCATTAAATTTTGCAATTTTTACAATTACATTACATGCGCAAATATATGGTTTATCCTAATAAAAAATAACTGATGATATCCTTGGGGGTGAAAATAGCATTATTTAATATCATTTCGAATAATAAATAATTTTCATTTCGTTTTGTAGAATTATTTTAATTAAAACTTGAGTTATTAAAAAAGAGTATTTGGGGGTGACTCACCCTCTTTTACTAATTTATTTCTGGGAAACCTCGAAAAATATCAACTTGATTTACTTACGGTATTCGTGAAAAAATTATTTTCAAATAATTATATTTAATTTCGTAATTTTTAGAATTAAATTACTTGCGTGAATAGATGATTTACCCTTATAAAAAATAAAGGATGATATCCTTGGGGATAAAAGAAAACCATACTTTAACATCACTTCGGACAACAAGTAATTTTAATTTTGTTTTATAGAACTTAGAACCCGAGATATTTCAAAACTATTGTTTTAGGTGTGAACTTTAGGGGCGGTTTTTACCCCGCTAAAATAAATCTCCGTAGATAAAAAAATACGTGTTTCTTATTTTTGTACCCTCTTTCACATATTGAAGTTTTATTAAAATCGGAGCCGGATTCTTGAGGTACCTTCCTTGTAATTACTAATCCAGACGTATAGTCTAATACGTGTTATGGTCAAGGATTTATAAATGCAACCATTTTAGCCAAAGATATTGTAAACTACACTAAATTACGCAATAAATAAGTTGTTGACTCTGCAAATTCTCTAAAAGAAAATTTTAAATTAAACTGGACCAAACAAAGATTTAGTCACCATAATAAATCTTCTTTATTTTAAGAAATTAATTTTATATTCGTAATCTACGCCGCTGAAAATCCCCGAACATTGATTTTGAAAGAATTTGAGTAGTGTAAATTTTTCAGCAGGACATATTCTACCCACCACATTAAATTCACAGAAATTAATTGTATATCCTTAATCTATGCCCCAAAACATCTAATCTTAATTTTGGAAAACGTAAATTTTTTAATGTGGCATATTGGATCTGCTACATTTAATTTTGAGAAAGTACTTTTAGATTCGTAATTGGAAATATTTAAAAAATGTAAAATTTTTAACTTGCCTTACTGGATGCACTAAACTTGATTTTTAAAAGGTAATTTTAAATTTTTAATAATCTACACCCTCGAAATCACCCAGTGCTAATTTTGAACAAAATCGGGAAATGTAAAATTTTAGTCCACCGTATGGTAATTGGCTATATTAAAATTTTTAATAATTTCAAATTCGCAAGTTACAGCCCCAAAAATTCCCCAAAGCCAATTTTGGACAAAATTGAAAAATGTTTAATTAATATCAGTAAGGTTTCATATGCAAAATAATCATGTCCCTTTTCTTAGGGCTACATTTCAGACGAACACACGTATTTCTATTTTTCGTTATCTAGATTCCCGTCACCAATGTGAAAATCAGAGTTTCACTTTATTTATGCAATTTTTGTTATATTTTGAATGAACCAACTTATATATAAGGGTATAATAATAAAAAATACCTTGTCCATGTCCAGTAGATATATCTTTTAATTCATTTACATCAATAATATTCTCTAAGTCCGAAGTTTTCGTGGAATCCCATATTGATTTTTTAATTTCAAGTTATCCTAATCTCACATTGTCTACCTTTCTAACCATAACTACCATTATTTTCCCTCTTGTAGTCATATTGAAAGAAATAAAGAACTAAAACTTTATGTTTAATGATTTTAATAATAACAAGTTAGGTTAGGTTTCAGTCATTTTTGAAATTCAAGTTTACTACGTTGTCTAATATTAATAATTTTTGTCATCACTTACCTTAATCAGAATCAAAATATGATATTATCAAATATCATCCAGATATAAGATACAATTTTTATAGAAAAATTGAACCGACTTCTAAAATTACGCTAAAAAGTGAGAAATAACTATTTATTTTTACATGAAATTGAAATTTTTGACGTCGGCGCCAAACTAAAACCTGACAAAATGTGATTCGCTTAAACAGATTAAAATACTTTATTTGTAATTGCTTTCTTACCATAATTTGTATATATTAGTAGTTATTTATTTCATTCAGAAATAATTTGGGTCAGAAATTATTTGAACTAAGTACTAATCGAGATTAGTGTTCAACAATGACTCCAAGGTGGCAAAAAAGTACCCATTTTATCCATAATCGTAAATCACCCTAAAATGAACTATTAAAAATTCTTTGATTCTTCGAGTTTTCCAAATACCAATGAAATTGTGTCAAACAAATATTTAATCTGTCATAGTATATCCAATATCTTAAATTTCAAATTAATTTTAGATTGGTAATATAGGCCCCAAAACTAATATCGATATTTAAAGAATTTGAGACGTAAATTTCTTAGCCCGATATATTTTATATTGCATATTGAGTTTATATTTGCCCCAAAAACCCAGCAATATCAAGTTTAGATAAAATCGGAAAATGCAAAATTTTAATCCCTCATATTGTATCTTATGAACCCAATAGTTGTAAAAAATTAACTTCATATTCGTAATACACCACTCCAAAACCCTCAAATACCGAATCTGAAAAAATGCGAATAAGGTAAAATTTTCAACCCATCATATTGAATTAAAAAAACGTCTTAATCTAATCTAAATCTAAACCATTCAAAGCTCCCTAGTACCAATTTTAGATGAAATCCAGAAATTAAGAATTTCTAAACGGTCATATTATATCTGACATATTAGATTTTCTTAAAATAATTTTATATTCGTTATTTACTTCCTTAAAAACGATTCAGTTCCACATTTCAATAAAATCGAAAAATGTAAAACTTTTAGTCAGTTAGATTGCATTAGCCATATTGAATCCTGAAAAAATACTATTAAATTCATAATTTACACCCTCAAGAACCCTCTATATTAGTTTTGGAGAAAGTCGAAAAATGTAAAATTTTTAGAACACTATACTGAATCTGCCAGATTGAGTTTTTCAAAAAATATTTTAATTTCGTAATTAACACTAAAAAAATCCCCCAAAGATGTAGCATCTTTAATCCGCCATCATAGATCCGACATATTTAATTTTTTTTTTAAATAATAGATTCGGAATGTGCTATCCCAACAACTCCCCCATGTCAATTTTTAAAAATATCGGACAAAATTAATTTTTTATCCACCATTTTGGATACGCCATATTGAATTTTTTAAAAATAATTTTAGATTCATCTTATGCGACCCCGAAAACTTCCCCGTACCGCTTTTGGAGAAAATCGGACAAAATTGATTTTTGTCCACCATATTGGACCCGCCATATTGAATTTTTTAAAAATATTCTGAATTCGTTATGTGCGACCTCGAAAACGCCCCCATACTAATTTTGGAGAAAATCAGACAAAATAAAAAATTTTTGTCCGCCATATTGAATCCGTCATTTTGTATTTTTTTAAAATAATTTCCGATTCGTTATGTAAGACCCCGAAAACGCCTCCATACCAATTTTGGAGAAAATCGGACAAAATAAAAAAATTTTGTCCGCCCTATTGAATCCGCCATTTTGTATTTTTTAAAAATAATTTCAGATTCGTTATGTGAGACCCCGAAAACGCTTCCATACCAATTTTGGAGAAAATCGGACAAAATTAAATTTTTTTGTCCGCCATATTGGATCCGCCATTATGAATTTTTTAAAAATAATTTCAGATTCGTTGGGTACAACCCCGAAAATTTCTCCACACCAATTTTGGAAAAAATGGGAAAAAATTATTTTTTTGGCCGCCATATTGTAAACTCCATCTTGGATTTTACTGCACCAATTTCATCTAAAAAAATATGGGACCACCGTAACAACTTTCTGAACGAAATGCAAAAAATTTCATTCAAATCGGTGCAGCCGTTCCGGAGTATTCGATGTACATACATAAAAAAATACATAGTCGACGAATTGAGAACCTCCGTCTTTTAGAAGTAGGTTAAAAAAGCCACAAATATAAAATATTATTTTGTAAAGAAATTACGGGATGTCACATATTACATGGTTTACGAATGCCGCCACCAAAATGACGCGCTCTTGTGTTAAAACTCGACCTTGTAAACGAGACAGCACTGTTGCCAGTTTTAAGAATACACAACGTATGATGTGCAAAAATTAATAAACATTAAAAATCGTTGGATGTCACATAAAATAAGATGCGAAATCTCTGGATATACTAAAACGATCTCTCGTGCGCGCCATCTGGGAAATAAACGCTAGAAACAAATAAACAGTTACATTTTAAAAATCTTATTTTGTAACATCCTCTTGAAAATTGTTCTATACACTCCCTTCAACTGATCACGATGATTTAACATAGAAAACGTAACTACATCCAATTTTGGATGTCAAAGCGTTAGTAGATGTCAGAAGGATAGGACAAATTTTACGAAATGATGTCACAAGGATGTCTGGATATCTATATCTATATATATATATATATATATATATATATATATATATATATATATATATATATATATATATATATATATATATATATATAGCTGTCTATATTTAAGGACACAGCTAATTTTCAAATCAACAATGGAATCTTCAGTAAACCCAGTATTAGATACCTAATCTTTGGCAACCTATATTTTGTAACATCGTATCATTGAGGTGTGTACAATAAAGCGAAACTTCGCACTTAAATGGACACAGTCCCTATATAAATTCGTAGTCTTAAAACAAAACCTCTATTTATACTTAATAACGATTAGGAGATACAACCTAATCGAAACATCGTACAAACAAATAAAAAAAAGGGCAATCCAATAAGTACTGTTACGCCGAATATTTTCGGATATTTAGACGAGAGTCACAGTAAAATTTTAGGTTTATGCCTAAAACAAAATTTAATTTAAAAAAATCTTAAGTTTAAATATAAAGATTATAGTAACTATTAAATTGACAAAGCAAATGAAAATTGAACTAACAAGTAATGAAACATATAATTAGTGACCAATCAAGCCTTATAGAACTAAAGGAATAAACCCGTTGAAACCCGGCCATTTCATATCAAGAAGCCCCAAATTATTTGAAATATTTTCAGAGGAACACTATCTTGCCTAGCGCATCCGCCAAAATACGCATGCAAAAAAAAAACACGACAATTGAAAATAACTTTAGAGGCTTACATTTGGTGAATGGGACGACTAAATAAAAAATATTATAGACATATTTAATTGCATTTTTTAAGATCTCTTCAATGGTACACCACAAATCATTTGACGTAACTTATCCGTGATAATTTCCGTTGCATATATTTAGCAAGAGCAATTATAACAAATTTTTTCAGACTGTTAAATTTGAAAAGACACTTTGAAGGTTCAAATTTCGCGAATAAAGCGACTAAATAAAAATTGTAATTTAAAACATTTAGTAGTATCTTTACAGACGTATCCAACGATGCCGCTGTTTATGGGGTAAACAAACAAAAATTTTTGTGACATAGGGACGGACCGACGGATATGGTTAAATCAAGCTGACAAACTTTTTTAGTGAATTTTTACAAAAAGACACCCTAGGTCTCTCAATGAAGAAAGTCGCAAGAATTTTTACCCTGGATGAAACACTCAGGGTAAATTATAAAAGCTATTAAACTATGACAGAATTTTAAATAGAGATTAGAGAGAGACTTATCTAAAGAGCTAGGTATTAGAAACTATATCGACCGTCAGCTGCGGCAACCTACTGTAATATCTGAGACGGCAAAAATTCATATTAGTTGTTAGATTGTATCCTTTTTAAATAATTCCAAATACGTGACTATACTTCTTTTGCATCGATTCGTTTACTTTATTTTTATTTATTTAATATAAAGACCCGTAATTTCATATAACACAATGTTAAAACAAATTTTCAGAAATACGCGAAAATCCTGCCCAATTTCTTTCTTACATTGAAATTGCAAAGCTATCAAGAGTATCAAATTTATAATATTATCACTAGACAAAGCTCAAACTTATTGGCGCGGCTTTCTCTACAATAGTGAACCGTTGGGTAAGAATTGAGGCAACTCTCTTTTGAGGTCACCGCAAACTTCGCCTGACACGAAAGCAAGTAAACCTACTGGTTATTTTAGTTCATCCGTCCGTCTGTATACCACAGCCTTGAAAGTTTGTCATTATTTAAATCTTTTGTAATGAAAATCCGCAGGTACGTCGTGCTTTTAATTAATCAAAAAACAGACGTAAGGCGAAATAAAAAAAAAATCGAATGAGGCTTCTAGATCAAAAGTAAATCTGTCTTTTTCGAACCACACCTTTTGTTTGCTAAATCGCTGACCTGGCGGAGTTATGGTGAAATAGAAATATGTAGCTATTTGACCTTCAAATGGCCTACAGAGTAGTATAAGAATTTATATTTTAAAAAATCAACATGGACCCTGAAACTCAACTTGAAGGTTAAGTTAAAAATCACCTCGTAAAGACCCCCTTTCAGCCCTAATTGATCAAGAAACACCACCATGTCTGATAAATCGACGCGTCTATAGATTTTGAGCAATGTTCAGTATTGAACACCTTACAAAACGCCGAAGGACATTTTTAAATAGATGCCTTTATGTTCTACAGTGGCTATATTCTTTTGAGTAATTATCAATTGATCAAAGTGAACAAAGTGAAACTGATAACTTCATGTTCTTTTGAATATGCATTTACTTGTCATTGGGTCGAAGTGATCATGATTACTTCAAGTGACAGAACTGAAAGTGATAATTATTCAAAAGAATATACCTAGTGAAGTAATGGAACCAGTTATTGCTTAAAGATGACCCCTCCATTTATTTGAAATTGTGAAGCAGTGCTGGTGATCAAGGGACCCACAAAAAATTGCCAATATTAGACAAATTCATTGACCTAAGTACGCCACAGCATCGTCGAGAGGAGAGGCAGAATCAACAAGGTTGTGTTGTTTTTGTGAACATTTTAAATATCAACCTGGATTTTTTTGAAAGCTGGTCTAATACAACCAAATATCATACCGTTATAACAAAAATTTGATCATTTTTCCGCTATAGAGGCGACACAAACAAGAGACAATTACATACAAGCCTTGAAAGCTTTTAAAGGAAAAAAAATATTTGATATTAAAAAAATTGCTAGTAGCTAGTAGAAATGTTATCAAGTGCTTTATTTAAAAAATAAATACAATATAATCAAATATCCATAGTCACTTCAGGTCACTGTAAAAAGGCAGTTGGACATAAATTTGCAGTGTTACATGCACTATTGATGCTTTATATAAAAAAAGTTTCATATGTCTTTCGAGCATATACACATAGGTATTTAAATATTATAATCCATTAAACATATTTTACAATTTCAATACCTATGTTTCCGATATAAAAAAATGTTTAAACTAATCAAATATGACTTCATAATTTGGGTAGTTAAAAAAATTGTTGTTGCATCTATTTTAATTATATATATATATATATATATATATATATATATATATATATATATATATATATATATATATATATATATATATATATATATACATAAATATGTGTGTGAAAGTACATTTTCTCATTTTTCTTGAACTTTCAATATGTTTTGTTTTCCTTCCTTAGTTTTGACAAAGATGAATATAAGAAAGATAATTGTGTTGTTGGTTCTAAAAAATAAAAAAATGAAGAAGGCACCAAATTGAAAATAGCCCATTTTTTAAAGATTGTTAAAATTAAAAAGCTAATAAAAATGGAATATTTGAGAAGTGGTTCACATTTTTTTAATGCTATTAGATATTTTTACAAAACTACAAGTTTTCCAAAAGAGCTGCAATTTTAAATATGGATAAATGTACTAAAATTAACATTATATTACAAAAATTAAAATGGTTAAGTGTCAAAACTTTTAATTCATCCTAATTAGTGTATGTATTTACAAAATTTAACACATAATATTGTCTGCTAACTTAACGGGTTATATTTCACAAGATTATGTATAATACCAGAAAAAGATCACAATTTTTGTGCAGGCTAAGATTTGGACTTAAAGTATTTTGCATACATAATTAACACAGTGTAATAACTAAAATATATGTCAAAAATAGGTTTAATATACTATTAAACCAATTACATTAGCTGAATTTTTTTCAATCAATCATAGAATTTATTCAAATTTAGCGTTTATTCAAAAATTCATATTGTTAATTAATATTATTGTTTTTCATCGATGTATTTGCATAGATCATATTTTAATTTGTTAACTTCCTATGAAAAATAATAAAAATAAATATTTCAAATTATCTGAAACACTGAATACACAAGATAAAAAATTATAATTAGTGTAAAAACCCAGGTTGTAACACTGACTGCCAAAATAGTTTTCTTTTTACCCAATTTTGCCTTAAATAAAATAAGTCCTAATATTTGAAATATGTACTCCCCATCCATATACATGACAGGTAAAATATTTACAAATGCCAAACCTAAAGAAATAATAACAACATATTTAATTAATTTTGTAACAACATCTGGAAACGTGACGGGAAACATATTTCTTTTTTTTACATACGATGAAACTTCAACAGTTTGATAAAGATCATTAGGATGACCAAGGTATATTACATTTTTTGTATTACACACAATCTTAAATATAAAAGTATTGTTAGGCAAAATGGGCTTAAAGCAATATAAATTATTAGGACATCTATGGGGTTTTACAGTGCAAAAATTACTAGCTTTTTCCATAATAACTCTACCAGGTAAACAAACATGACCTGGTAGCTCGAGTTCATTGTTTTCAATATCTATATATTCAAAACATAAATTTTTATTATTTAAAGGATCACAACACTCTACATACCCACTACTACCATGTTTTAAAGGCACACTTTCATCTAATGTATTAACTATGTCAGAATCAATACATACAGCTGGTAGAGAAAAATCTTTGTTACTAAGACAATAATACCAATCATTTTCATTTCCAACCTTACAGTTATTTATTTCAGTAATTATGTCATCAACTAACAGTCCTTTAGAACCTACCAATGGTGAATTTTTACTAACCTGGGTGACAGTTACCCCACTACCTGTGTTGTAAAAGGGAGAAAAGATACTTGGTAGTGAACAGTACATTAAATATACTATGAACGAAAGAAAAATATTATGCCACACTCCAGCACAAAATATACTTAGCCTTTTTTTTAAACTTATTGTTGTCAATTTTTCAGTTGGAATACTAACGTATGCCACTGGTAAAATAAAATACATATTACAACCTAACTCAAGAATACCTAAATCTTCTAAAACTGCTGCCAGTGCATGGCCTGCTTCATGAATTATACTACATATTAGTAGAGTTGCTGAATAGTACCCCAGTTCTGATGTAGGTAAATTTATACCTGGTACAACTGGAGTAACTAACAGAGTAGAACTATCTGAATTTTGTTGAAAAGCAACTTGAAATATGCTATAGAATAAGATGCATACAGAAATTGGAAGTAATGCCAAAGTTATGTATATGCCCAGAAGAAACCATAGTCTCCAAAACTGTGGTCTTGCATTACCCCATTTAAGTATAAGTCTATTTAATGCCTTCGTCTTCCATTGTATAGTGAAAAATCCAATTTTCAAACCAAGACCATCTAGTAATTTTAAATAAGGGTAATGGGCACATGACTGAAAAGAAAGATATTTAAAAATTGTAATTTAAAACGTATTTTTAAACCAACTTACTTTAAAAAAGAAATCAAAAAATAGTAAAGTACAGTATCCTCCTGTCACTATTAATAGAACTGTTAGAGTATCCATGAAACTTTTTTAAGTAATAAAGATGCGTAGGTTAAGTTACATATTTTAGAAATTATAATGTTCTAAACTGCTGTTAATTCTTTACATTTTGTGAAGGTATACAAATTTTAAACGTTTTTAAGGTTATGTTTCAATGTTTTGGTTCATTCCATTTTGTTCTCTCTGTATAGATCTGTACCCAGAACAAAAAAAGTTAGTTCAGGTTTGTTGGTTACATTCGTTGCTCGAAGGTTACCCAGAACAGGAAAGTTAGGTTCGTTCGTATATGATTCGTTCATATACATACAAATTAGATTCGTTACTGAAAACAAAACTGTCAAATCATAACATTTAGCCCCCGGAATAAAAAAGGTTAGAGAAAAGTCACAACCCTGTATTTTCGAAGCAACACGAGCCATCTATGAATGAACTCGGGTATTTTGATCGAAACACGACATCTATGAGTGGACCGGGATTGCCGGTACAAGAAAGAGTTATCTGTTTTACCGGCAGGGATGAACAATGACTGAGCGGCGGCGGGAAAATTTGAAATATTCTATGGTGACAGGGTAAAAACTGTTTGATCATAAATCTTTTTAATTTTTTTCAGAATAATACATATTAATTAATTCTGAATACTAACAGAAAAAATTTAGAACTGAAATGAGATGAGTACTTGGTCATTTTGATATAAATTTGAAGATTTTTCTGCTACTATTCATTATTTATAGATGTATTATCCTGAAAAAAAAATTAAAAAGATTTATTACAAACAGTTTTTACCCTGTCACCGCTGATTTGCTGTCTTGCTTTTCAAATAAAGCAAAATATGAATATAGTAAGGCTATAAAATACAGAAAATATATTTTATTGTTTATTTACTATATAAATGAAACAATATAATTAATAAAAATAAATATTTTATAATGATCCATTAAGTTAAAGCCACTCGGGTGGAGGACAGCCGAAAATTCAAGGCAGCCAAAATAGCATATCTGAAAAGGAAAATCATATGTTAGTTTTAGTCATGGCTATGTAATAAGTTATAATACTCAAAATTTGAATATCGATGATTTGTAAATTTATTAGCAACTGCTACACCTGTTAAGGATATCAGATTAAAAAATAATTTTACTTAATATAAGTTACGATCACCATAATGGTCTCCAGTTTATCAAGATGTAAAAAAATTCTGCAAATTACCACAATGTAGGTTATATTGTGGATATTTTTTTTTTTAATTTTCACTACTATCTATACGTCAGAGTGTCTATGGACATAAATTTCTGTAAAGTGCTTCAAATTTGGTTACATATTTTATTTACCAACCTTCAAGAGCTTTAACATATATTTATACAATTATTTTTCCAGGAACTCGTGGACTCTCAGTTGTTGCCTGTCTACTTTAAAATTGTAGTTTCTATAATAGATAAATATACAAAAAGATTTACAGTGCATTTTTTTGGGGCTAAAAGTAACGGCGCATCATTTTAGAATATAAAATAATAGCAGAAAATATAGCCAATGAGAAAATCAGAAATAACACTTAATTATTAATACGCATTTTTAAGTTGGATTAATAATTTTAATGGCATATCATAATAATCAATAGATGAAGTACTTTAAGTAATTATTTGGAATAGTGGAAATACAGAAAAGAAATAGAAACGTTTACTGATTTGGTTGATGATTTAGCAGATGGTGAAATTAAACTAGTGAAAGCATTTAAAGAAATGTTAAGAGAAGGTATAAGATCTGGGATTTCATTTGGATCAACTACAATGTCTTTCATCTGGGAAGAGTAATAATTACGATTCACTGATGTAGACTGAGGTTCGATTGAGACTGATGATTGTTCGCTTGATTTAGTATCTCAATGAGGTACAGTTTCTTTCTTCCAAGGCAAGGAACTCCTATGATCTATTGAAGGAATTCAAAATTGAGTAGAACATTCTGGCATTTAATCAGATTAAAAATCTAGTTGAACGTGCCGAGTCCTCAGGACTGTAAGGCAGCTGAAGTTTCGCTGAAATCTCATTCACCATTTGGTAAGGCTCACTGTACAGCGTCTGTAGGCAAATTGAAAATGGTGAATGAAATCCCACCAAAACGTCAGCTGCCTTACAGTCCTGAGATGAACTCAGCACATACATGGGATGCCTGAAAACCTTTGATTGCATGTATGTATGTATGTATGTATGTATGTATATATATATATATATATATATATATATATATATATATATATATATATATATATATATATATATATATGTGTAGATTATTGTATTACATATTGTTAAGCTTATTATAATAATGTCAAAAATATATTATTATAGAAAGAGTATGTATATAATAAGACATAACATTTTAAATGAAAAAAAAAAATGGAAAATAATCATATGAAATGCCATAAAAAATATAATTACCATTTTTTTAGTTTGACTTCAGCTCAAGATAATTCTTTTAAAGGACTAATTCTTGCAATAAAAAAAATATATCTGCATGATCGAATTTCCAGTAATATATTCATAGATGTTTACCTGATCAGTAAATTCTAATGAAATTCAAATATTCCTTAATTGAAAAGTTGTTCAGGTGTGAAAATTTAAAAAAAAAACATATAAGTAACACTTACTAGTACAACAACTAGCAAAAATGTTTAGTTAATACCAGTCTGGAAGTTAAATAGTCACTAGCTGCTGTTTTATTTCATCTACAAAAATATTACTAAAAATTATTTGAATGGTTTAATAAAGTATCTACATATATTCTAATATGAACACAACTACACAACAAATACTATATGTAAACCATTAACTAAATCCTCTGCATAAATAGCACAAAACAAAATAAATTAATACACTACGAGCCCTGTAATGGCCTTCCTAATTTAATAAAGATGTTGAACTCATAATAATCTGGAGAAACAAAAACATATTTTTTTCCATTAATTTTTTTAAATATGTCTAAACCCATGGAGATAATACCAAACTCACTTATTTGGAATTAGATAAAAATTCAAACAGAAGTTTTATAAGCTAGGTGTTTCAATATTTTAATTTATTTATTTAAGGAAATGAGAGAGATAATCAATCATATAATAAACAAACCTAGCAGGGATATTTTTGGACTCAGTATAAATCTATTAAACTTAATAAAATACTTAATTATAATTGCTCTGTCTGGGCTGGGCTTTTTATTTTATCTATTGACAAACGTAAGAGTTGTAAAACATAGTAACTGATTGAATAAATTAACTTTATCCTACTAAGTATATAGTAACACATAAAATAAGAAATTAAATTAAATTTTGCATTTAATTTAAATGGACAACAATATTACCTTTAATTTGATATAGGCATTTTATAATGTATCATATTAATGCAAAAATGTATGCAAATGGGATGATAGTTATGAAATGCAAGTTGTGTATTTGTAAGCATGATAAAAATACTAGGACGAAATTTATCAAAAAGATTTATAAAAAATACTTACAATACTGGCCTCCAACTATATGTAAAATATTTCGGTCAGGTTAGAGTCATAAATAAATGGGCTGCTACGTCTTCTAAAACAAAATGTAAGCTATTCAAGAAAACTTGGAGAAAAGGTGCATTTAACTTAAACTAAAATGGAAAGTAAGTAAAAGAAACAAATATTACCTTTGATTTAATATCAGCATTTTATAATTATGTATGGTATAAATGCTGAACTATGTACAAATATGATAACAAGGTTAGAAAATTGAAGATGTGTATTTGTAAATATGATAAACCAAGACAAAAATGTTATCACGTAATTACAAAGAAAATTTCCAAACTGTACTTACAATAGTTTTCTGTAACCATCCGGAAATATGTGGGTCCAGTTCGGGAGATGAAAAAATGGGCTGCAGCGTCTTCTAAAACAAAATGCCAATTTTATTCAAAATCATGTTTGGATGTATTCCAGAAAGGGTATATTAAACTTACCCTGAAGTGAATTGAAAAAAAAATAAACCAAACACACGAAAACGTAGCCAAAATACACGAAAACCAACTTTGTTATTTCGACCACGCGAAAAAGCCAGAAACAATAATGGCGTCCGGCGTGGCCCGGCGTCTAAACTGGGGATGACGTCGTCGAACTGGGGTGACGTAGAGTCACGTGGTTGAAAAATTCACTTGTCTCTAGCTGGGCGCCCAAATAATTTAAATTCTTTTGTTTTTGATGTTGCCGTTTTTAGCATCTTACTGACATGGCCCTGATTTAGCCTCGCTAACTTACTGGATGATTTTATTTTTTGAAATCAGTGCTGAATGCTGACTAGCAAGACGCCATAGTAAATTCCTCGAACAGAGCAGAACATAACATTTAGCCGGTCTATCGCTTGAAATCGATTACTAGCGTGTTCCATTGGATAAACCGAAACAATTTTCTGACATTAGGTTTACCAATTTAAAATGCTTGCTGTTTCCACCTCCCACAATCCACAATGTTTTGATTCATTCCTTTTTTGTCAAAAACTTGCGGTACTTATAGAAAAGGTAAAATTATTCAGTTAGATCTTTGGAGAATTTCATAAATTTTTATTTGAACCGATTTTAAGCTCCCCGTACTGTAAATGAAAAATTAGATTTAGTAACAAAATCCTCATTTACTTTGTTTTAGGAAGCCTGGGAACTTCAACCCACAGTACCACATTTTTGAACATTTGTATAATAAAATTTAAATATTACCAAAATGGATGCAGAAAAGGGAGCTATTGAATTAGGAGACAAGAAATCATATGCTGGAATACCAGAAGCAGAATTTGTTGTAAGTTAATTATGGTATATCTAACTAGGTTAGAATTTATTTGTGGTAGACGTAGACCTAATATAAAGATACTAGACTGCGGATGCTATAGAAGAAAGTTGGCACACACTTAGAAAGAGACAGAGAGTTAAGAACGATACTCCAAACGTCATTGGATACCCTTGTTACCTGATCAAAATTAGAAAGGGAGGTCCAACCCTTCAAAAACATTTTTAGGCCAACTTTTTTCTATAGGACCAGAGTCTATATTAAGTACTATTAATTACTCTTGAGAACTTCACCGCTACAAAAATTTGGAGATGCTTGATCCGCTTAAGTATCATATGTAATATTAGAGGAGATTCAGGATTAATACATCAATTTATTTCAAATGAATGAATTATGACCCTCATATTTCTTACAAATTAGAGGATCACGAAAATCACGAAATTTTAAGAGTACTAAAATTATAATTATTGCAAGAGCTAAAAATATTGGCAGTATTTATAGAAATTGGGGCAATAGGTAATTAAAAGACCGGAATCAAAAATTTTTGAAAACATTTTTCGGTAGGTATCATGGCAACATAATATTTATAAAAAGGATTATTACAGTAATGGTGTTCCTGGAAGTTATAAACTCTCAATGTATATTTAGACACCTGACCTTGGACAATAATTAAAACAGATGCTGTGCCATCTTCTCTGCACAGTTTCAGTACTTAAAATTTACATTTACAAAAAACTTTCTGTACATCAACACTAACAGTTTATTTGAAAACTTTATTTTTTTTTAAGGGTTAAGTTAAATAATTTTTGATGTTCATAGTATAGTATATAATAATAATCAATTTTTATTTCTAAGAAACATTTAGAATGTCCATTAAATTAACAGTTAAAGATGACCAATCAGAATCATTCATTAATACTAAACTAAAAAAAACTTAATTTCTTGGTTTTCAATTGCAGTTGTTCACTTATTTACTTTATTTTAGAGTGTTTTTACTATTTTATTACATTTTCATTATGATTTATTTGTTTATAATGTTATTTGATATACTTGTTTTTCTCCAACTAAAAATATCCAAAAGCAGATGAGAATGAGGTCAAAATTAAGAACTAAAGTAAGAAGTTGAATGTTTATCAAATTCTAAATTAACTGTTGATTTTCAGTTGAGGCTATAAACAAATGACAGTGAAATGTATCATTTAACTTGCACGTAAGAATTTTGAAAGTAAACTTTTAATTTGTTAATTTTTTAAAGTAGAATCAACTATTTTAATTTATTGATATTTCTCTTGAATTATATAATCTGGTTATTCTACTTATCACAATAAGATAATTGACTAGTTTTAATCCTTTTCCATCATAAAAAGTTGATAGTATTAAAAACAAGAATTTAAAAAAATTAAAGATAGGTTCAAATATTTCATAAGAATGTCGTATCATAGGGGGAGAGGGCTTTAGGATTTAGATCTCGCCTAATACTAATATTAAAATTTTTGGCTTCTTATCTTTATTATATATTAATAACTATATATAAAAACCACAAAAAAATAAACACAATCGAGTTCAGACAGAGTATTAATCTGCTATTTCCGAATCTGATGCAATTTTGCTTCAATAGGATCTGGAGTCCATTTAAGTGTGCAAACTGCTGCAGTTAAGTATATGATATGTTTGTGATGGCAAACCCTGCATACAATCCCATAATTTTATATATTTATTTATTTATTTATAGTACAGTACATTACAGATCTAAATCCAAATAATACACTGTTGTCAGAGCTAGTTACAGATTAAAATTAAAATACAATAATACATTGAAAATTTAAACTAGTTTAATAAAAATACAATAACAGTTAAAAAAAAATATATGTATATATACTCAATCACAAACATACAACTCGACAACACAAGAAGCATTAAAGTCGCAATCTTCATGGTGTCTCTAAATGTCAGACATCGTCAGATATGAGTAAATTTAGTTTTCGTTTAAACATTATCACTGTACCGTTGAATTCGGTGTCAAAGGGGACATAAATGTTAAAATAATGCATAACTTTATTCATAACACTGTATTTGCCGACATCTGTTCGGCTCCTGTTAACCGAAAATTCGGTGAGACGAGTGCTTCGTGAAGGAACCCGATAATTAATAAGCGCCAAGAGATCAGAACAGTATAATATTTTTAATTATCTTAAACCCAAAGAGTATACTCAAGAAAATTCGTCGTTTTTCTAGGCTGGTCATGCTCAGAATTGATAATTTTGATGTTATTTTGTTTCACTTCTTGCTGCAATGCTTTTCTGCGGCAGGCTATGCCACCAGGAAACATAACAACGTCTTCACGAACCCTAGCTGGATCATTAGTAAAAAATAAGTCCAGATCAGTGCTCTCAGAAATATAAATATATGATCATTGACTTAACTATATTATAAATTTTATTCACTTTCATCGTTCCCTAATTTTAATAAAAATTTTATTATCTTTTTTGTAAATTTATTTACTACCAATTATATGGTTGATATCTGTCCTTTCCTCTCCATCTTTCTCAGTTGAGCCTTCTAAGCAATAAATTATTTTATGTATTAAATAGACAATAGTTATCACCACAAAAGTAATTCTAAAACTTCTCTCAGGAACTTTAATGCCGCTGCTGCTATATCGAAAATTTTTATTACCACTTAATGACGTTTTTAGGAAGATGTTGATGCCTATATGGCAAGGCCAGAAAATAATGGTAGTGTAGATGAAGTCCTCAAAAAACTGGATAGCCAACATGCAAAATATAAGTTTATGGAATACAATCTCCTTTCAAAAAAGAAAAGATTACAGAATCAAATCCCAGAATTAAAAAGATCCTTAACAATGATAGAAAAGTTAGAAAACCAAAAGGAGGAATTTGATACTCAATTTTTGCTTAGCGAACAAGTATTTGCAAAAGCGAAAGTGCCACCAACAGATAATGTTTGTCTGTGGTTAGGAGCTAATGTTATGTTGGAATATACATTGGAAGATGCAAAAAAACTCCTAACACAAAATATAGCTGCTGCAGAAAGAAATTCTAGTTATGTTAATCATGATTTAGATTTTCTTAGGTAAGTTTATTAACAGAATGAGATATCTACATTGTTTTTTGTCCTTAAATATTAAATCATGTGCAATTTTGATTCAGAAAAAAAAATTATATGTAACAATCTCTGTAAACTGCCAAAGACTAGTATAGAGACATGTAAGCTTCACAAGATTCATTGTTTAAATGATATAATTAGTCGTAAATATTGGTATGGCTCTATAACTATTTAGAATTTTTCAAACCAAGCCTTTATTCTAAAACTAATTTAATGTACTTATTTGTAGAGACCAATTTACAACAACAGAAGTTAATATGGCAAGAGTATATAACTGGGATGTAAAAAGGCGTCAGGCGGCTAAGGCGTCAAAATAGGAGTGTGAAATAAGCATCACTTAGCTTTTTTTGTTATTAACACATTGCATATTTTTTAAGTAACTTATACTTAATAAAGTTTATTACCGCATAAATGAGTATCTTGTATGGGACTTATTTGCTACATTTTCTTTTTTAATGTACCATGTGACCATAAAGTCCATAACTGATACTTTTAAAGTAGTCTGTATATTTTCTTATGTCATTGTACAGAAATGTCCTGTATATTAAAGTAATCAAGATATGTTCTTTTTTTTTATCCCATGACAAAATTTTTGATATATGTAAGTGATTTTAAAAATTATATAGCGATCTATCCATTGTAGAAATGACCCTTAGATACCCAAGCCTTGTAGATTGTAGATAAAAAAAATTGGTACGTCAAAAGCCTTGGAGAAATGAGTGTAAATAGCAAATACCTGACACCGCCTGTCCAAAAATTCCACCAGGTACTGTTTACAAACAAGCAGATTGGTGGTAATTGATTGACTGGTAATAAAGCCATGTTGTGAAGCTATCAATAAATATTTAAAAAGAGGACTTATTTTCTGGTAAATATCACGAAACCTTGAAAATCTCGAAATTCCGCGATATTTTTCGACTTTACCTCTATCTTCAACGTTGTGTATTGACATAATTTAAGTAGTTTTCCATAATTCAGGAAAACACTCGTGGATAAAGAGATATTAAAAATCTGAGCCAAAAGAGTAATTAAAAAACACTGAAAATTTTTAATAAATATGGAAATTTATTATTTAAATGATTTATTGCATTTCTAGGCCAATCAACAGAGAAAAAAATAAATGATTCTATGATAAAAATATAAAGATACCGATTGTGCAATCTTACTAAAAACAATCCGTAATGATATTTTGTTTTCCACTCTCTACTATGATTTATTAATTTATTATAAACAAAACAAAAAAAAATGCATTTTTTTTCCGTTTTTTGCTTATAAAATCAAAACTAATGAAGCAATCTACATAGTGTAAAAAGATAAATTGTAGAGAATAAAAATACCAACAAAATGAGCCTTTATTCGACTCAATCGGATCATTAGTAACAGGAAAAACCGGAATTTTCAACATTTTCTCAAAAATTTATATTTCCATCATTTTTCAAAATGTAACGGCATAATAGTAATTTATTATTGCACAATTGCAATTTGAAAAGTTTAGTGAACTATATTTTAGCAAGCCTATATGCGTCATGGACGGTCCGATTTTAATTTTGTAAGTAGAAGTATCTCTTATTTTCATTTTGCATCAAAAAATCTGTGAAAAATGCTAGCAAACATGACCGAAAACGGCCGAGCGCGTGAAAGTAGAAGAGTAGTGGGGGTAGCGCTGCTGCCGAGGGTAGTCCTATGTACTATATAAATACTTTTTTGTTAATGTTAAATGAATTATTATCTTCCATTTATTGCCCAAAAAAGTCGCTTAGAAAGGGGGAAAGTGAAATATGACAATAGTACCTCTCTGTCTGTGGGCCGGGCTAAGCACAATATCCCTCTTGCTTGACTGATATTAGAAAGAGAGGTACTGCCGTATTTCGCTCTATAGAAAGAGAGGTACTGGTGTCCTCTTTTACTGCGTCTCTTTCCAAGCGAGAGCCAACGCACTTCTACAAGACACGCAGTCCATACACATCCATGTCTAAGGTGTCGAGTGTCCAGCCCCCATTACTTTTTAATTGACTTTTACCGAAAATACAATAGATCTCCAGAAAATATGTATGTACTACGCATTAAATATAAAAAAATAACATGAAATGATTTTCCAAAAGTAGTCATATACCCTATTCCAACTAAAAAAATTGTTAATTTCCTAACTTTACCGCTAGAGGGCACATTTACTATTGCATAATAAAAAAACAATAATTGCTGGAAATATCTTAAGACAAAATGTAGGCAGTGCCGTAAATAACAAGCCCGCAGTGCGGGGGGGCGCAGCCAATCCAGGGTCGCCCCCACAAGTCCCTTGATGAAAATGAATAAATACGAAAAATCAAGACAGGTGCAAAATAGGGCGCATTCAAGAATCTGCGGGGGAGGGAGCACATACTCTTAGTTACGCCACTGAATGTATAGGTTAGAAAAATACTTTTCAGAATATCTGCTTTCTCTAATTGTCATAAGAACAGCAAGATGGACAATTTAAAATTATATAAAGGCTTTACTTAAACCAAAGCAACAAACATTTGTTTACTTTAAAGGACTTCTTATATTAATTAATTAATTAAATAATTCTCTTACTATAAACAATTTAAAAATAATTTTTATGTTCATTTCTAGATGATATTATTTTACAAAAGTCATTTACTCTGTAGGATAATAATTAAAGAAAACTAAAATACCAAAAGTTATCATTTTGTTTTAGAGTTATCACAAAAATAATATTGGTAATGGAAGTTTCGCTTTCATATAATTCTCTAAATAAAATTAAGTTGCATTAAATGGCTAATAAACATTAGACTCGATAAAGTCTACCAGTAAATGATACGGATTTTAAAAAAAATGATTGCGAAACGATTGTCTTTAGCTTCGAACATACCCCTGTAGAATTAGCATTACGTCAGAACTAGGGCCCAGTTGTTTGCAAGCTGAATAAGGTATTAATATTTTTATTTATATTTGAAAAAGTGTTGATAAACAGTAGATATTTAATTTCTTGGTACACACATACCGATTTTATGCTCTCCTTTTCAAACTGCATTATTTAAACGAGTATCATGATAATCGGTGCGTCAATTCTGAAAACATAAAAGTATGAACATATGGTTGCCTAAATTATTATTATTGTTATTTTCAATATGTAAACAATATCTAACAAAGTTTACCAATAAAAATAAGTTTTTAAATCCTCTTTTTGTTAATATTAATTGTAAACTTCGCATTTATAGAAATTTCTAAGACTGAAAATACTGAAAAGAGCCGTGACAAACAATTATAAACTGAAAGAAAAGAGAAGTGAACATGTTTGTCTGTCAAACATCAAAAAGCCCCTCCCCCACTGACTATAAACAGCCTTCAAACAAATCTATTGTTTAAATATATACGATTTGATCGAAGGTCTTTAGTTACTGTCGCACTCTTTTCTATTCAACGATCAATAAAGGTTAAGGAAATTAGTTACGAAAAATAAAGAAAGATATGTTACGGCGGAAAGAAAACAAGACTTTCAATTTAGTTAATTTATTTAATAAGGCAAGTTCGTTTAGTGAATGTTAAAAAATAATGTAAGTTTATAATATCGTAAACACATATTACCTACAATACTAAATTTAAAGAGATATGGTTAATAATTATAGATTTGTAGCACGCTATATGGTGCAGTAGAATGTGGGGATAATTTAAACGTTTCTTACTTAGCTTAATAAAATAAATTGTTTTGCGGTATAAAAAAAATGTTTGATAAAATGTGTTCAGGGGGCTTCTTAATGATACAGATCTGTTCAATGTTTATAAGAACTCTACAAAATAGCACGGCAAACTAGCAATGCATGGAGAGATGTGACATGAGAAATTATTTTTCATTATATTTGAGGATATTGGATAGTTTTCATAGCCTTGATCAATTACATATCCACATAAGTATGCTTTCACTACATCTAACAACGAAAAAGCTGTATTTCAAATCTGAATCATAAAGAAAATCACCAGCCTGTGTATTACCTCTACAGATAAAACTTAATTTTTAATTCTAATAATATATTAATATAATTAATAAGTACATTTTACAATAAAATAATTATAATAAAAAGAAATTATCAACAAATCAGTAATTGCACGTAATAATAAAATAATATAAAATAGCTAACAATAACATGGTATAAGATTTGAAGTACATTTAATATCACGTCAGGCCTCTAGAAATTTGCAAGGTTAAATATCAAGCATATGTTAAAAACAAATCGACTAGTCTTATGTTGAATATTAAATCAAGCCCTTTATAACACTTATACAGTTTTAAAACGTAGAGTTGGTATAAATGTAAAAAATTTAGTCACTTTGCAACTCAAGTTCTTATGTGCATATATTTGGCCAATATTAAACCATAAAGAAGGGGAATAGGATAAAACAGCACAATTACCGCTCATAAGCACTCCTTCCCCAGATATGTAAAACCTTTACTAGAATCGCAACCAATAAACTAATCGATAAATTCGACGGACACCAACGATCTGAACTTGTCGAACTCTGTGAACCCTAATCGACAAGCGAAAAATACAACTCTGATGCATACTATTTAACAAAAATCAATAATTACCATACAACTAAATCCAAAAACAAACACCATTCCTTCCAAGAGCAAGGTAAGAAGACACCATCCGTCCTTAATTATTTACTACGGCTTTAGAAGACGTCTGTAAAACAAGCAACTGGGAAGACAAAGAGTCTCTATTATTGGTAAGCATCTACAAATAATGTTCAATAAAGCGTGACTTAAAATAAATCAAAAATGTGCATATATATATATATATATATATATATATATATATATATATATATATATATATATATATATATATATATATATATATATATATATATATATATATATATATATAAAGAGAACCAAACGTCTGATATAAGTAGCAAAGTCCAACACCTAAGAACAAAAGTCTTCAACTTCTGCATTATTCCGGTTTTCACCTGTGAAGCAAAAAACATTGACATTCACAAAAGCTAACTTAAAAGAAGGAAAGCCCAAAAAGCAACAGACAGGAAGATGCTCGGGACAGCCCTTTTGGGAGAAGGAATGAATGAATAGATCAGGAGGAAGACCAAGGTAACTGATGAAGTTCAACATGCGGCTACGCTAACTTGGAAAAGAGCTGATGAAAATTTACAACACTAACAACGAAATGACAATTGCCGATCGTACACTACGTTCAAGAGGTAGCCTACTGATACGTTTAGGTAATTATATTATAAAATTAACGAGTCAAAGGTGGCGAAAAAGACCGCAGAATCGACAATTGTGCAATCAATTAGAGGAGGCGTATATCTAAACATAACAGGATAAAGAAAATATCATAAAAGAAGAAGACAAGGAAATCACAAGAAGACAACAAAAATAGAATTAATTTAGATAATATATATATAAAATTAATTTGGATAATATATATTATTTCATTTTTATTTTAAATCTTAATACACAGATTCCATAGAGAGGTTTAAGACTTAGACCGGATGTAGATACCATGGAAGACAGATTTTCTAGTTGGTCAGTTTCGTTTTGTTCATGATATTGTTTTAATTTGTCTTATACAATGCGTCCCTGAATGATGTTGACAAGAGGAGAGAAGTACCATTATTCATTATTCATGCGAAATGCGATTAATATTCGTTACATCACTATTTAGTATATTTGAAATGGGAACGAGAACAACCTATTAAATCATCTAAAAGCGTTTTAATTCTTTATCTAAAGCTAATTCATTTGAATTTAGTAGTACAAGAAGAATATTTTGTAGGCGCATCTCATGAATTTGAAAAATATCAAATCAAATTATTCATACTCAAAATTGTAAATTTTTAATTTCCCCATGGAGATCATTTTAAAATTAATAGTAGTAAACCTCATCAAATTAAACACTCCAATACTTAACATAGTTTTCAATAAACACTGGTAACTTTATAACCTGAACTGCTACTCATTTTAACATCATTGGTACTCAAATTTTTTGGTTCAATTTTAATTTTTATATTGTTTATTTTGCACAGTTTCAGATATTTTTTCTTCTAGATAGGGGGTATTTTAAATATAAATAACATAATAACTGAAAGCCTTTAAACAAAATACTGCCAACCTATTTTCGATAATCAATATGATGTATAACATAAACTCGCAAAAAATTCTATGCCTATTTTTATTTTGCTTGAACACGATTCGTGTTCCGGGCCAATATATTTCCTATGTTAATCAAACTTCAACGCGAAATTTGCATACAAAAAATATTATCGGCTGGCGCCATCTGAAAAATCGTACAAATGCGTTCGACGGATGCTAATTTGACTCACTAACACAATTTCGACGGAAGAATGCCGGAATATCTGTATATTTTATATTTCGAAGATTTCACAGACATCTAATTACCGATATGGTGTAGAAGCTGGCGTCCTTTCAAATAAACTTTACATTGGCGTTAGCCAGAGCAGTAACTAAAATTTTCGCATTTTTCCTTCATTTAAATTTCCGCCACAGAGCACTCTAAAAAAAAGCTATATACCTTCATTTTTAAAGTGCAATATAGAAGTTATTTAAATTCTTTATATCTAAATTCAAAATTATAGTCCGATACTTAAATATTAACAGTTTTATCAATTTTGTTGTAATATTAATACTTCAATACATTGGAAGCTGGTGCAGGGGACTCTAGAGCGCCACCCATCCTGCCAAATTTAAAAATATCGCAACTACCAATGAGTCTTTTATTTCTTTAATATGTGTTTATTCCGTAAGCTAGGTTAGGAAATATATTCAGTTGTTTGTAAATTTGGCATTGCCAGAGCCTTCCCGCCAGTTAGTGTAGCTTTTTATTATGATAGAAGTTGCAATTTACTTTAGCACGTCTATAGTACAGTCACCATCCGTTATTGCTTCTATACATAAGATAGACAAGACTTTATTTTTTGCCAATCACTAAAGATCTTCGGTAGTAGTGTTAAAAATTTAGTTCTAATGGTTAGTAAAAAGTTTACAATTTTTCAAAACGTCAATTTTTAAATAATAGATCATAATTTCACATTTGGACAATTGAATCCCAATAATTTTTACACATAGAGTTTTGTCGGTTTTAAAATTAAAAGCATTTTACCACAAGCTGTTTGTAATAAGCCGTATTCAATTACCAGTAATCAAAGTGATAGAAGTGAACGTTATAACTTTGTGTTGTTGAATACACATCTGGTTGAAGTAATCATGATTATTTCAAAGCGATAATGACTTAAAGGTGTATGGCTATAACTGAACAGTTTATATGCAAAAAAGAATCCTATAAATCACTTAAAAAATGATCTAATTTGGAAGACACCTCATGCAGGGAAAGGAATAATGTAAACATTTGATCGTTTGGTAACACCTTCCGTACTTCCCGAATGTGTATGGACTTGTTTTTTTGAGTTAAGGCTTCATGGGTTTTAATGACGTTTTATTCATTAAAATACTAAAGGAGTCATTTAGTATCTGAAAAAATTATCTTGATTCTTTGCATTGCATATTCACCTTCAACTCATTACACAATATTTGTGAAGCGCTGTAAAATATGCCAAAACAAAGTCTTTCGCCGCCTCTATCTGTATGTATATTTTTTTTTCAGTAACTACTAGGCGAAGTTTATTCCGGATTTCACTAATGGGAGAGTGTTTCACGAGGTGTACAGTTTATGGGTTAAATAGTAACAATTCCCGTGAGAAGTCGGATCGTTAGTACAATGAAATAAAGCAAAACACCACTGGCCAACTAGAATGTATATTAAAACAACTAGATCAGTTTAAGAGTAAAATATGCAGTGATTTTTTCCAACATGAATCGTAGTTTCTAACAGGGTTATAAATTTTAACTTAAAATTACTTTCCTTTAAAGATTTCAGTTATTTCATCTAGAGATAATCGTATCCAGGGATCCAATTTATACAGGATTTCATATTTGGTAGAACTAATTTTACTAAAAAGTTGATACATAAAAATGCGATTAACTTTAACTATGTATTAATTTTAAATATAATTTGCAGACCAGGGAGTGTAAAAAAGTGATTGGTGACATTAAACATAATTGTTACATGAATACTTCTGAGATAGCGGAATTAAGGAAACAAAAATACAAAAAAAGAAGTTGTAAATGTATTTTCAAATTTACCATGTTATCGAGAAATATGAAACAAAAATCTTTATTTTGTGTGGTATTAATAAAATTTTTCATTCGGCTACACAAAAAGTTGATTAATAATTTTGCGTCTTCTTAAAATAACCTAGTTACGTCACTAGTTCACTTTAGCTATTTTTGTTTGGAATTTTTAAGTGCTAACCAAATCAATACCACAAATCCAGTTATTTAAGTTTAATTTTTCTGGTAAAATAATTTTAATAAAAAAATTAATGAATAGTTTTCCAGAGCAACTCTGCTAAAATTAAAATAACTTTAACTACTGTCAAAAAAATATATAAGGAATTTTTATACCCTATTAAGCTTAAAAGTAAACAATATCGCTTGATTTGGTTAATACGTGATCACATTTTATATTCCATATATATTATGTAGGTATTATACCTACAAAAACACAATCAATTGTTATCATTTGTCATTTATTATAAAGTACAATTCCCAATTTAAAACTAAAAATCTTAATATCACTAACCTTTTTTAAAGTCCCGAAAAATTATGATAGGACATTATCATCAATACTATAATCAATCAACTGTGGGTATCACCAGGTGGATCTAATAACGGGAAAATCATTAACAGTAATAAAGATATAATAAAATATAAAATAAAAAATTAACAAGCAGTGTTTTCTAATTGATTTATTGTTCAGGATTTGGATTATCTTCAATAGGAAATTCTTCAACTGGAGGTGCGTCAATTCCCTCTGCTGGTAGTTCATCAGCTGGGATCGAAATACCTATAAAATTCATTGTATTAGTTACTTCAGTATAACATTATTCCCTAAATACAAAGCAGATATTTCCTTTATACAGGTTTCGAATTCGATTGTTAGATTACCACAAAAATTCAAGACCATTTTTTTAATATAGTGGAACTTGTGAAGTTTCATTTCCATTTAACGTACTTGTGAATTGGAATATTATTTTCATTTCATTTTAAAGTTTTTTCTGTCAATAATAAAAGAAGAATTATTATAGTTCTCAATTACATCTGTTGGCTGTTTATCAGCTAGGGTGACACCAGACCTGAGAAATACCGGACTACTACTCCAAAAGCCCTTGACTGAACACTACCGACATTAACTTTTTCTTGTTCTTGATACCATATCAGATTTTAAAAATAAGTAGGCTTCTTTAGAAAAATTAAACTTAACGAGTTTCTAGCTGTATTGAAAGTCTTAGCCCAGTCCGATAATTTTCTACGCAGTTTCTATTTCCTGACATATATAGGTGTAATGATGGCCATCGGGAAAAATAGCTGAGTTGACTCACATTCTAAACATATGCGCGTGTGGTGTGCATAATAAATTAGCACATCCCTTGTATATATAAGATGGTATATTGTCATCTCTAGTGGAGATATCAATTTTCTAATATTATCCTTCACCATTTGATCAGTAACAGGGGAGGAATCAAAGTTACCCCACACAAACTCACATCCATCGTCCATAGGCTCAGACATAAATGATGGTTCGTTCACAAAAGATAAATATACAGCAAAAGCCTCTGCAACATCAACAGGACCCTCATATTTAATGTCACTGAAAGTCATTTCACTGAGAATGCCTTTGTTACCACCCCTAGACTAAATGAAAGACCAGAAACTACTTGGGTATGTGCTTCATCAGTTTGAAAAAAGCATTCGGCAAAATCCTACTACTGCATAAAAGAAACATTTCCTTAAATTTAATAAAAATATAGAAACAAGGATAAAATGACAGCTATATGAAACTATCAAAACTGGGACAAGAAGAATGAGATCATGATGAAGGTAAGGAAACACACAGGGTACCAAATGGGAGGCAAAAAACTGAAAATCATTTGCAATGCAGATCGTGAAATATTAATAGCACAAAGCGAAGGGGATCTTCAAAGAATGCTCCATCAATTCAACATAAGAGCAAAGCAATTTAATATGAAAATCTCTTTAAAAAAAATAAAATGCATGATCATCTCTACTAAATTAGTAAAATGCAAGGAAACATCAACAAATAAAACATGGAGCTTCGGTATCTAAGAACAACACTAAATAGTTCCAGAGAACTAGACGCTGGAGTATAAGATCAATTTACCAAAGCAAATCGAGTGGCGGGATACTTGAAACACAACCGGATACCGCAAAAACGAAACAGATACTGATAACTGCAAATATTAGACTACCTAAACGTATGGAAGGAAAAACATTCAACCAAAATTAGAAACGTGGACATCAGACAAGTATGTAAGATCGAGGATATCAACGATATAACTGGAAGATAGAATGGAACAGTCACATTATGAACGAGATAGGCTACCCAAAACAGCCAGAGACCATACCGCAATAATACTTAGAACCGTAGAACGCCCACGCAAACGCTGAAATGACAACCCGTTAGGGGTAGCATGAAGAAAAACACGCAGAATGTTTCTTTTATAAAAAATGCAGAACAAGTTAATCGATGTAAAATAGTTATGTAATTGATTATATCTACTATTTTATAACACTACCCAACAGATTTTAATTTATTTGTTGTATCTTATATGAAGAGTGCTTTTTTTTGTTAATTTTGGGGCGCTGAACATAACAATGACGATGAAATTAAAAACTTAGTTGCAATTTTTAAGAACAAGCTTTTAATAGCAATAGAAATATACCACGTGCATTCTTGCGGTTACATTGTTAATATATAGGGAGACGTGACATCACATATCATCATGAACTTCAATTAATATTAAAAAACTAAGTTAAGTTTCGGTTTTAGCACCACAAAACTAACTTTTTTTTTCGATTCTTTTCAATTCAAATTTTTTGCCTATTGTGATAAAAACGGCAACGGGAACACCTTTTTACGAAAAAAAAAATATTTTAAATCAATATGAAATATAAGATACACTTGACAATGATAATTGTATAATTAGCTAAGCAAATATTTTCCTATGGCTTAATAGTCTGTACTGCCTTCATTGCAATGATGCAAGTTGTTAAAGGGTTTGACACACTGCAAATAAAGTTTATTTTTTCTAAATTTATGGGGGATTATTTCTTTGCTTTATATGTGTGTTTACGATATCCCAGGCATATTCTACCTCGCTTATATCTGGCGAGTTCAATGGCCACAAAAATTACGTATTGGCAATGTGCTATATGGAGGCGCATTGAATAAATACAAAATTTTAACTAACTGCCCCATCGCACAATAAGATTTAGCCCTTCCTGGAGATTAAGCTGTGCCATCATTATCCCTTCGCAAACAATACTAGTCCCTGGACATGGGTCATGGGGTTAAACTGCAGCTAATCTAGCATGTTCACTTGGAACTCTCCAGATGAGTCTACGACGATAATTTCCCACCAAGCCTATTCTTGTCCCATTTGAGAACATGGCATCCCAATTTTGACCAAGAGCAATTATTTCCTCTGCCCACTGATGCCTCTAGTAATAAGTAGAGGCCTCCTATGCTGTAAAATAATGAGACTTTAGGCGACATGAAATTTTTATCTTGATACACAAACTCCTTAAGATGCGCAAGTGCTATACTTAAAGTATTCCTATATATTTTTGGATTTCTGGCTTTTCTTTGCGTTTTCTCTCTTGCCCTGGACGGTTTTTTATATATTTTGTTTCCTGAAACTTTAACAATCCTTGACACATCGCAGGGGTTTACGCTTATGATTTCCACTATGACACTGAAACTAAAAATTAGATACTATAGGGAAACTGAAGCGGCACAAATTGTAGCTCTATATACCGAAAAATATAGACCTAACCAAAAAAATAAATGGAACAACTGGAAAAAAATAAGATACCTCCCCTATGGGAAAAGTAGGGATGAAAAATTTTTTGTGTTAGTTCGAAACCAGTCAGACAACAATTAAAAAAAGCAGGTTTAAAGCCAAGTTCGACGTCTTTTCCAACATCACAAAACCCATCGATTAGAATTTATCAGAACGCATATTCACTGGAATATCGAGAATTTAAAAATATTCTGTTTAGGTTATAGATAACAGATGGATGAAACTATTCTATCGAAAAGTTGGCAAACGTTATGTCGGCTACAATTTCATACAGAACCTGCACAAAGTTACGAATGATGTTATCGATGTGCCTACTGAATTCTTTAGGGTTAAGTAAAGGGAGGAAAGGGGTGCCTTCAAGGATTGCAGACTTAGCTTGAGTGTCGGCCAATTCATTCCCATCTATGCCGATGTGGCTCGGGGCCCATATGAAGGCTATATACAAATTATCCCATTTTAAGAAGGTTGAGAATTTGATTCATGAGGGGGTGGGATGTGTTGTTGGGATGAATCCCCGGAAAACTCCAATAAACTCTCTTATATTAAAAGAAACTTCTCAGAAACATCACTTTCCCCAACTGTGTGAAGAGAAAATGTTGTATGGAAGAGAATCGTTATTGGACATTGCAGAATGACTCATTCCTTTCTCCTTAAAAACGAGGATCCCCTCAATGTTTGTCCTATCGTTCCCCCTTAACTGACTGTAACCCTCATATAGAAATGCCAGAGGTACCTCACCTCTAATAATTTTGCGACAGTCATGTCTTCTGAACTGACTAAGGCCAAACGCATACCTTATTTCTTGAGGCACATTGGTCTTTATAATAAAATTTAATGTAACTAACAATACTATAGAGGGCGCTAAATGGTCTGAGATACCGACGCGCCTTTAACCTTTAAATCAATCAATCAATCAATCAATTTCCTACAGAGCGTTTGTTTTGAAGGGGCAGTATAATGCATTCGGGGAGACATCAGTTAGAAGGGACTCATCAGACACGTGGAAGTGACTGATCTGGTAATTTTTATATGGAAAACATCCTGCAAGATTATGTTTTGTTATGTCAGCCATATTTATTAATGCACGATAACGCTCGACCATATACAGCTGCCATAGTGACTGTAATTACCTCGCGGCGGTCTAGATTCAAAAATTAGATTGCCCAGCGCATAGTCCAGAATTAAATCCAGTAGATTAGTTAAACTAAGAAAATGCAAGCAGTAATTAGAGTTTAAGGAGGGAATGCTCTTATTTTAAACAAAAGTCTAATATTTGTTATCCCAATAACATTTAAATTTAATATAAATATCCTAAATCTATAATCAACATTTACCATACAATTCTGAAACTTAATATTTTTCACTTCAAACTTGTAAAATAAACTGTTGTTCCTAATATAAAGTATTTAAATGACTTAATTCATAGAAATCTATTTTTTAAAAAAGACAATCTGAAAATTTATAAAATAATGTTACCCAACAACATAAAATCAAAAACAGAAGAAAAAAAAAAGAAATGAGACAACCCAATAATAAAAAAATGTGAAATATTACTCGTTTTTTAAAATTATGTTCCTTTCTCTCCTAAGCAGAATGGAACCATGGAAGGGGTACTTTGAGTTTCTGTAAGATCACAAATCACAGAACTCTAAACGTCACGTCACATATATGCAGTTTGCTGTTTAAGTACAGAATCAGGGTTCCTACGCATATATAAATATAAAATTCCCTGATTTTTCGAGATATTTTTTCACAGAATAATTCATACATGTAAACATAATTTGCAAGAAAAATTTATCTAATATTGGTTCAGTGTATTTGTACATAAAAACAAATTTGAATTACGATTTTAAGAAATTAAAATAATGGGAAAAAAACGTAGAAGTAATAATATTATATTAGAATAAGTTTAATTAAAATATTCTAATTAGATTTTTAGCGGGCTCGCTTCGATCATACCCCTGTAGAATTAGCCTACCGTCAGAACTAGGTCCCGGTTGTTTGAACGCTGAATAACGTAATAATATTTTTATTTATATTTGAAAAGGCGGTGATAAACAGTAGATATTTCATTTCTTGGTACACACATACCAAATTTATGCTATCCTTTTCCAATTGCATTATTTAAACGAGTATCATATGATAATCGGTACGTCAATTCTAGAATACTGAAAAGTATGAATTTATGGTTGCCTATATTATTATTATTGTTATTTTCAAATGTAAACAACATAAGTTTTTAAATCCTCTTTTTGTTAAAATTAAATAGTAATTTAAATCTATAGGGTATGATCAAAGCGCGCACGTAAATTTCTAGAAATTTATGCAAAAATTGCAAAATTCCCCGACTTTCTCAGTCGCATAGGAACCCTGAGAATTTAACCTGGGAAAAACTAAATAGTGTATAATGGATTTTTGTCATATAAAATTAACAGTACAAAGATTAATTTCCCAGGTTATTCAGTGATGTACCTTTACGCCCCTGGAAAAAATATTTGTTTAAACTACATTCCTAAACAAAATTCCCTGCGATTTATTATTTTTTTTTGCTACTTTTCTACTAATTATGGGTCTGTAATTATTTTTTTTTTTGCTTAAATTTTAACATTCAATATGTTAGAAATCAAAAGTCCTTAGATGACAAAATTTTTAACTGAAACATAGATTATTAATCTGACAACATGAAGGAATAGAAAACGTGCATTTGTAGGTTGCAAAAATCTGTTTCCAAATTGTGGAAATGACTCGAATTGAATTTTTCCAGAAAGCTTTATTTACCTCCCTCTCCGACAACTTCAGTTTCTCCCCCACCAGCTGCAGCTGCTTCTAATTGCCCCTCAAGTTCTTTTATTCTATAATCAGCCTCAGTTAGCTTTTGTTGCAGTTGTTTGTAAGTTTCTAGACCTGCTATAACAGCTAATTTGTCACGTATATATCTAAGATTCATATTAAGGAAACTGTTTTTTTAACGTCTTTAAAAAATATCTCATATAATGTGTGTGATTTACTTAACATAAAAAATGTCCTGGAAAATTTATGGTACTTCCTGATCATTTAAAAACCTAAAATTATGAATATTCGTGGGCATTTACAGTTGGTAAGAATGTAATAGATTCAAGAACACTACATTAAGATTAGCTTCATTTTCTTCACAAATGTAGAGATATATGGAAAGTCATAGAATTGTGAAAACGCCTATACACAGGGCTGTTGTTTCCCTAATATAACTGGCAATTAAAAGATTCCCCAGAGACGCCTAATGCCTCAAAGTGAAAACTTTCCGAGCCATTTGAATTCAAAAAATAACATCGGAAAAGAGGTGAAAATAATTTAAAACAGTATATCTTGATTAGATAGCATACATTTATCAATTGCTTGCTTAAATCAATGACATTTAAATTTCTGCAATGTTAAAATTCATAGAAAATTGTCTAATTTTTTTTTATTTTGGAATATGAAATCGCAACCATATAGGCCTCTGACGCGAGCTTTTGCAATGTTTTCATTTACTTAATTGTTTTTGATATACAGGGTGTCCAGGAAACTGTGGTAAATCTTCCATTTAAAGTCCGGTCCTCAATTTTATACCAACACATCACCAACTGAATAAAGTTATATAAACCAAACCCACTCAGTCCTGCCTCTATTGTCATATGTCATTTCTAAGTTCTTTCAGTACTTTGACTTGTACATATAATCTATACCAGGAGTAGACAACTTTTTTTGTCTGCAGGTCAAAATCATATAAAATGTGTGTATTAAGAAAATGTTTTTGATCAGTGGTATTTTCGTTTTAAAATAGGCCTTTTTGGTATAAAAATAAGACAAATTTTGTTGAACAGTCATACCGTTTTCTTAAACTATTTAAGACAAAGCCAGATCTCAGATTGCAACAATACCAGGAGAGGTTGGAAGCCTTTCGCATCGTAGTGCACTGCCATCTGTAGACCGGTTTTGAACTTATTGGTTCTCGTCAGTTAAAAACAGACAAGTGCACCTCAACAAAGAAAAGGAATCCTCTGGCATTTGGGTATTCCCTAGGCTTTAGATTTGAAATCTAAAATTTTATTTTAATATTAAAAATAACAGCTCACGTGTTTCATTACTTCAAAAATGAAATGAATGAAAAATTTTAAGTGTAAACTGGAAAATGGTGCAAATTGAAAACTTAGTGTTGTCACTATGGCTATATAAATATTTGATATAAGGAAGCAATCATCAGCACTTTTGGGTATAGGCACTTTTGCAACAAAAAGTATCTGTGCATTAACAAAATATAGTTATGAACATCATTTTAACAACAAAATAAAGGTTCATGTAAATTTATATTTACGAGGAAACATCTATGTAAAGGTTAAATACCACATTTTATATGCCTATAAATAATCATTCAAATATGTTTTAAGTTATGGGAAAGCAATATACAAAAAGGATACTCTAATGCATCTTCTGGTTTCTCTACTTCTTCATAAAGATTAACCAAGACTTTTGTTAATGCATCCATAACTCCATTTTTTTCTAAATATTTGCGAAATTCTTCTCGCTTGCCTTCGGACGGCTAAAAATAGTTAAGTCCAATATTAAATACATTTTTACATAATAAAATACAAAAACATACCTTATAAGACGGATTGCCAGCACTCATGTTTAGTCTTTTGTGTTTTGATAAATGCTAATTCGTACACAATCTACACAAGGCAAAATAGGATTTTGACAATGACAAAATAATTTAAGGAAAAACAGGGCCAACTTTACAAAAGCATTTTACTTTTAATATTGAATATTTTTTTGGTTACAAAAAAATAATTTAAAGAATGGTGGTCATTTTTTTTTACAAATGTCAAAAATTCAGCTGGCTTCGACATATTCCTGTTTTTAGGCAACACACAATATACTTGGCAATCTTTTTTAGCGTCAATAAATCGTGACGCCAGGTTTGATAATAACGTTGATGCAAGCGCAGCAGCACATGAGAGTTTGTAAATGTTTAGCGCGTTCTCAATCAAATTAACCCATAAAAACAAAATATTAAACGTTTGTTTCCTTTAGGTCGATGAAAAGTCCACCAATTTATTCCCTTTTACTTACTTTCTCTAGGCCTATGATTTTCCGGGACAGCTAAAAGTTCTTCGTTTAGTTAGATCCTGGATCCACAAGCTTATTGTAATTATGAAGCATTTTGTAGGATTTTGAAACTAATTTAACTACAAAGGAATCATAATTTTCAACTTCGTTGTCTAAAAAATTCCTTTTAGAACAATCAAACTCAAAGTTCACATAACACTATTTTTTTAGAGTCACCTTTTTCAAAATTATAAAAATATTGATTTCTAAAAGTAGACTATTTATATATATTTTTATACTTTGATACCAAGGGCTCACTTATTTTTTCTTTTTTTTTGTCCACAAACTATCTAAAACCGTGTACTAATTTCACGCAAAGTAGATTTATTTTCAGTTTCCGCGCCATTTTTTAAGCCAAAGTCGGACTGGCCCACCGTACCGAAAAGAGGGTTGCCAACTTTCAGATTTTAAAATAGGGGACTATATGCATTCGCCATTTTATAAATAAGTTTTAATCCGCATTCGGATTTTGGCAGTTCACACCTACTCTATTTCTAAAATTGTAATAATTCCGAATAGCGGAAATGTCGAATTTGTCGCTGATTTTTTGCGTAGCCCCCATTTTAGAGTCGTAGAATACGAATCTGGCGGTCGCACATAGTTTTTCAAAAATATATATATATATTTTTATTTTCATTCCGTATTTTACGAGTTTTTTCTTTAAATTATGCCACTTCCACTAAAATACAATTGCACATTTTGGAATAAAGTACATTTTAGATAAAATTAAACGTCAAATTTGGTTAAAACATAGCTGAAAACGCTAAAAAACGAACTGAAACAAAACGTGAAAGACTTTGAGCATGGCAGGAAATAGGTGTATTTTTGCCGGATTTTAAAGACCATCAAATTGCACTTGTCCCAAAATCAAATATTAAGTAAAGAACAAACTGACTTTTATAAATAGATTCACAGAAATAAAAAATTAGGGTTGAAATTAGTGAGTGTTTCGAAATTTTTCGCCGTGAGTCATATTTCCCAGAAGTAAAGACATGTACTAATTGTTTTTTAAAAACATGGAATAAATTTATCCTCCCTCAAACAATAGATATGAGCCAGGTTAGTTCAGGTTAACACAATATTTATGTTTGTAGAAAAAACTGGTTATTAGAGTACGTTCGTCTGCCCGTCTCTTTCTACGTCCGTCTGTCTGTATGTCACAGCATTATAAAAATAATTTTTTTGTCTTTTACAATGAAATGTTGCAAGATTACTGACTGAATAGCAATTTCTAGCTATGTGACCAAGTCTCTGACAAAAAAGAACAAAGTCCTCCTGTTTGTTCCCATCGGTGTCCGTAATTATTAGTGTTTTTATTGCTAAGATACACTGTACTAAAATGTCTAGGTTCATTGCATTTGTAACAAGTTATGCCTTGGTCCTTTGTCTGTCATCTGCTTGAACAAATTTTTCTACAGCTCTACATTCACGACTGTTAGTAGGATGTAACAAATTTTCAATTGACTGTTCTCTTTCGGCAATGTTCAAAGCCTCTTAAAAGTTCTTAGGATTTCCCGATAGTACTCATTGTTTTATGAGCATAACTAATCACAAGATAAGTTTCTTTATTAGGAAATCATCGTTCGCTGAACAATCGGTTAGTATAATGGTTCGATTTACTAACAGTGTCAGTCTAGTTCTGGTTCACCGGTCAGTTGCCTGCATTCTACTAAATTTTTCCTTACTGAACCTTTTATAAATTGTTTATTAAATTGCTTTTTGAGGCTAGCTTTGATTGTTTGAGCAAGCAGGATTTTGTTTATATGTCCAGAATTTACAAAAATTCGTCTATACAGTTTTATACGGTTCTATCGTAGGTTAATATTGAACCTCTATGATCTATTCCAGTTACTATATTAGGGCTAGGAATGGCAATTGTCACAGAAATTACAGTTAGTCTAATGGGCTCGGTCATCATGAACTTATTTATTATGTCTTTTTTTTAGTGTTTGAAAAACCATATATAGAAATCCTACACCTATGGCACCAGTATTGCCCTTTCTAATGGGAGTTGAAAACTGGACCCCACATATGACATCATTTCTAGTACTCACTATTATTTACCCCCTTGTGGTGTGTGGTGATGCTAAATGTATTTTATTTAAGTTTAATTCGGCCTTATACAACCAAAATGGAAGAAATTTTGTTTAATTCAGCGCCTTATGGTTTGTTAATATTTCAAAAATTATCAACTATTACTAAGAATTGCCACTAAACTAACACACTATCAGCCCAGAATAAGAAAGTTAGACTACAGGATAAAAATGCGTCGTTCATACTTTAAAATTTAACAATTGGTAAAAATTAAGGATCTCCAATCAAAATTGTCCACCCATATTCTAACCTAAAAGAAAAGTGCAACTTTTTTGCTTCTCAATTATGGTTGTTCAACTAATTTTATTCTACAGTGTTTCAACTATTTTATAACACATATTTACCAAGTTTCATTTGTTTATAATGTTAGTTTTTAAATTTTTATGTACTTGTCAAATTTTCCTCCAGTCGGTAACATCCGAAAGGGAATACGTTTATGCCAACTTTATAAAAAGTTAAAAGCTAATAAACTTCTTAGTTGATAATTGTTAACTGTTAGTTTTTGGTTGGGACTATGAACAGATAAAAGTAAAGTTTATCATTTAACTTGAAAGTGAAAGTTGATAGTGCAAATTCTTAGTGATAAATAATTTTTGGAAGTATTAACCAACCATTACTAAAAAACATTATTTTCATGAAATTTATCTAGTTTTTTTTTATCTCATAACTGAAATAAAATTATTTTTAAAATGATGATTATTTTTTGGTTTATTAAAAGTATACCATTGTCAAGAATTTTAATTGAAAATTTATAAAAAAAAATATGTATAACAAAATTAAGAATAAAAACCTAGACCGGAAGCCTTGGTTTCGGTTATCTCCTGAAACTAAATAAAATTTTCAATTTTTGCTGGTTTGGCGAAAAAAGAAAACAATCCCTTTAATTCTTGTTTTTGAGGTTTAAAACTTAGTTGACTTATTGTTAGACTTAATTCCGTTCTTGTCAACTTTGACCAGTTTTCAAGTAGACTATGATGAGAAATTTTTTTAAAAGGGTTATATATTAATTTTTATTTTCAATTTGTTATTTTAGTCCAAAAATACGGAGATTTGAGAGACAAATGATGCAAAAATGACATCGATCATGTTGAAATTTCGTTAGGTGAGTAAAAGTGGCTGAGTTTATTTTATTATAGTGTATAAAACTCGTACTAATTTAAGTTATTAATTAGAAGAAATAATTTTATATAAAATGGCGATAGAAATGAAAAAGTTTGGTCCTAAAGTTTATATCAACCCGATACCAACTGATAAAACTTACGAAAGACCAGGCAGAATCACCGTCTGTTACTAATGACATATATTTTTTTAAAGTTTATACCAGTGATGTCAGCTCATGGAAAATTTCTCAGTTAGTTGGAATTTGTATAACAAAATTTGAAATATTTTGTTTTTTCAACAAAAACGGTAAATTTTGTTATTATATTTTCCCAATATCTGAGTTTATTTTTGGAAAGCAAACAATTTCGATCTAACTTGAAAAGCAGAAGTAGAACTGAACGTACAGGTTAAAAGACGAAGGGGTTAAGAATTGTACAGAACGAATGACCAGTAGTAAAGCACCATGTGGTCCGTAGTCATACTGACGGAAACCATCTTGGTTACGGGCAACAAATTGATCAAAGGAAATTTCTAAATTTCGGAACCCTTTTAGGGGATAGATAAGAGTTAAAATAAAATGCGCTCCGGGAAAAAAAATTACATATAAAAATGTATTTTTGATATAATTTAATATAATTATATCTAGGTTTTCGTATAAAATTATGTAACATTTTATATAAAAATATACAGTTTTATATTTATATATAATCGATTATAATTTTGTATAAATTAGAAAATTTTAAAATATATATTTGTATATTATTATGTACAAAGATATGTTAAAATATATTTTGTATATGACAATATTTTTCTTTCCTAATTAAAAAATTTCCAAAATTCATGTTTTTATGTTATTTTTGACTATTTATATATTATAAAAGGATTCCGAGATTTAGAAAATTTTCTTTGATCAATTTGCTGCTTGCAACCAAGATGGTGCCCGTCGCCGTGACTACGAATCATTTGACGCTTTGCCATTGGTCAATAATTCGGTATAATTCCTAATCTCTTCACCTCTTAACCCGTACGTTCAGTTCTACTTCTGCTTTTCAAATTAGAGGTTTTTCTGGTTCTTAGCCCTGGTAACACACTCTGCTCGGCAGACAATGCTGAAGAAATGACATACTATCTTTAGAGCATATTTACAGCAGAAATCCGTAAGACGCTGCCATCTATGAAATATTCTTGACGATCTACAGCAGAATTAAGTACGATTCTTCCAATTTAATTTTTCAAACCGTAGAGCAGATTCATAAGTAAAACGTATGCAAAACATCAGTAAGATGCTGGATATCAGAGCGAGAATATTTTAAATCGTATGATGAACTTACTCAAAGCTGCTGTTCCGTCATTATCCATCAGCATTTTATGTAAGTAAATATATAAAAGTCGGAAACAGAAGAGATATGGTTCGGATTAAGCTTACAGATGCAGATTTGTTTCAGAATTGAGAAATGTTTGCTACCAGGGAGTATAATCCGTTTTTGTGTATGTTCTCGTTTTCCAAATTTTACTAGCGTTCGAGTGTGCCAGATCGTTCTTAGATCTGTAGGTTTGATTACACAAATAAAAGATGAAATCGCCCTAAACCGTTGCCAGTGATATTATAAGAAATTAAATTTGTTAATTACTGTGAATGTTAGAAGTGAGATAAAAAGTTGTGTATAAATATTGTTAAAAGAACAATATTAGTTATTAAAGTAAATCTCACAAGTTGGTTTATTTTTATAATTTAGATCATTGCTAAAACAAAAATAATGTGAATTACTATGAAATTATTATATAAAAAATATATTTTTATAGTTGAAACTGTTGATTTACATAATTTTCAATGTTAAAAAGCATTATTTCTAGTCGTATAATATTATTCTAATATGTTATTAACAGACATACTTCTTATTATTAATATTTTAAAAATCTGCAAACTTCCAATAAATAATAGAAAAATCATTTAATTATTGATTTCTATTTAGTCATTATTTATTATTATATAAAATTATATATAATAATATATTATTATATATAATGTTTTGAAAGTAAACCTTAATATAAAGTTATATATAATTATTTAAAATTTAATAAAAATTTATAGAATTATATATGATCAGATAAAATTATATTATGCCAATTTCATATCTGATATATATGATCATTTATGTTTACATATGATTATATATAATTTTTTTTTCCCGATGTGTGTATTGTATTTATACTTAATATATTTCGGAGATTATTTAAATAGGAAAGAAAATTATTATCATATAAAAAATATAATTTTAAATAAAATTCTTATGAGTTGCTTCATAACATTATTATTGAATAAAAAAAATAAATTTTGATAGAATAAATTCGAAAAATGCATGCAGAGAGAATTTATATGAAAATATATTAATAAATCTAATTATACATAAATCTATAAAAGAATATATACAATTTAACATGAGAACCAGGTATAGTTTTATATAATTATATAGAAAAACATATATCTTATGTAACAATAAATTTGAATATAATATATATGTATTTGAAATTTTACATGATTATAAATAAATATAAATAATTATGTATAACTACATATTTTAATATAATTTTATATGAGAACCTAGATATAATATTAAATTATATAAAAAATACATAATTATATATATATATATATATATATATATATATATATATATATATATATATATATATATATATAATTTTTTTCCCGGGTATATTGTTTTAGAAATTATCATGACCCTTCCTTGAGAACAAAATTCACATTCTGCATGGTTTTCTGTAAAAGTTTGCAATTAATCGAGTTGATCTACATGGTCGTAGATCAACTAAGCACAGAAGATGTCAAATGAGATTTTGGCGAAACGTCTGCAAACTTCTACAGAAAACCAAATGAACTAAAAGATGTATTCCTGGGTTAATACTGATTCATATATATATATATATATATATATATATATATATATATATATATATATATATATATATATATATATATATATATATATATATATATATATATATATATATATATATATATATATATATATATATATATATATATATGTTTATGCGGATTTCACGGATTCCTCCGTGTGAGATGCAATAGCAGTGGATATATCCACATTATGCCGTTGTAGTGCTGAAATCAGATTCAGCAAACGTACAACTATATGCAGCTCCGCGTATGAATGAAGTAAAATGCGAACAGTAAATGCAAACTTCTCTCCATCATATCCTTTCTATGTTAGAGGTTGCACAGTTAGAACAAATTGTTATAAAACGCAATTTATCCTATTCCACCACCATCGAGATGATGGCCTACCTGTACCACCATACCGAGAAGAAAGTCAAAACTTACCCTCCCCGTCACAGTGATACGGCAGAGGTACATGTTTCGTCTCTACTAGACTCATCAGGGTACCGACATGCACCTGGCTGTGCAAAGGGCAGATCGGAAGGAAGCATGCAAATACTGAACGCGGCTTCTCCGACCTCCCGCCGGATGGCGTATATATGTTTATGCAGATTTCACGGATTCCTCCGTGTGAGATGCAATAGCAGTGGATATATCCACATTATGCCGTTGTAGTGCTGAAATCACATTCAGCAAACGTACAACTATATGCAGCTCCGCGTATGAATGAAGTAAAATGCGAAAGAGTAAATGCAAACTTCTCTCCATCATATCCTTTCTATGTTAGAAGTTGCACAGTTAGAACAAATTGTTATAAAACGCAATTTATCCTATTCCACCACCATCGAGATGATGGCCTACCTGTACCACCATACCGAGAAGAAAGTCAAAACTTACCCTCCCCGTCACAGTGATACGGCAGAGGTACATGTTTCGTCTCTACTAGACTCATCAGGGTACCGACATGCATCTGGCTGTGCAAAGGACAGATCGGAAGGAAGCATGCAAATACGGAACGCGGCTTCTCCGACCTCCCGCCGGATGGCGTATATATGTTTATGCGGATTTCACGGATTCCTCCGTGTGAGATGCAATAGCAGTGGATATATCCACATTATGTCGTTGTAGTGCTGAAATCAGATTCAGCAAACGTACAACTATATGCAGCTCCGCGTATGAATGAAATAAAATGCGAACAGTAAATGCAAACTTCTCTCCATCATATCCTTTCTATGTTAGAGGTTGCACAGTTAGAACAAATTGTTATAAAACGCAATTTATCCTATTCCACCACCATCGAGATGATGGCCTACCTGTACCACCATACCGAGAAGAAAGTCAAAACTTACCCTCCACGTCACAGTGATACGGCAGAGGTACATGTTTCGTCTCTACTAGACTCATCAGGATACCGACATGCACCTGGCTGTGCAAAGGACAGATCGGAAGGAAGCATGCAAATACTGAACCGATCTGTCCTTTGCACAGCCAGGTGCATGTCGGTACCCTGATGAGTCTAGTAGAGACGAAACATGTACCTCTGCCGTATCACTGTGACGGGGAGGGTGAGTTTTGACTTTCTTCTCGGTATGGTGGTACAGGTAGGCCATCATCTCGATGGTGGTGGAATAGGATAAATTGCGTTTTATAACAATTTGTTCTAACTGTGCAACCTCTAACATAGAAAGGATATGATGGAGAGAAGTTTGCATTTACTGTTCGCATTTTACTTCATTCATACGCGGAGCTGCATATAGTTGTACGTTTGCTGAATGTGATTTCAGCACTACAACGGCATAATGTGGATATATCCACTGCTATTGCATCTCACACGGAGGAATCCGTGAAATCCGCATAAACATATATACGCCATCCGGCGGGAGGTCGGAGAAGCCGCGTTCAGTATTTGCATGCTTCCTTCCGATCTGTCCTTTGCACAGCCAGGTGCATGTCGGTACCCTGATGAGTCTAGTAGAGACGAAACATGTACCTCTGCCGTATCACTGTGACGGGGAGGGTAAGTTTTGACTTTCTTCTCGGTATGGTGGTACAGGTAGGCCATCATCTCGATGGTGGTGGAATAGGATAAATTGCGTTTTATAACAATTTGTTCTAACTGTGCAACCTCTAACATAGAAAGGATATGATGGAGAGAAGTTTGCATTTACTGTTCGCATTTTACTTCATATATATATATATATATATATATATATATATATATATATATATATATATATATATATATATATATATATATATATTAATGTTAGTTAAAAACGTGATATAAATATTTTAAGAAAAACTAACTATTAAGTAACTGGAATACCATTTTATTAAAAAAAATAATTTAACAGAAAAAGTATAATAGTAATCACACCAATGCAAAATTAGAAGTATGAACCATAAACATTTCAGGTTATTTTCAGTGGTATATGGTATATACATAAACTGTAATATTTAAGATACACCTTTGATTGTTATTCTATTGATAGTTTCTTGATCAATCAATCTTCTTTGCTCCGGAGAAATAGTTAGAATTCTCTGTGTATTAATAGCCAAATCAAGAAGATGAATAAAATCAGCACGACTACATGAACTCCTAAAACTAACTTCAGCAAGGTATTCACCTATCTCTGCTTTACGAGGTTCACTAATTTCCTCAGATTCAATGAGTAAATCATTAAACTGTTCAAATATTTTTTGAGTTGGATATGCTTCTCTTTGAAGACTTTTAATAAATTCAATAATATCCTTTATATCAGACTCTCTTTTACATAATGCCATAAAATCAATAACCCATTTCCCTGGCACTACTGTTAAAACTTCATAAACATTTTCCAAAGTAATATGATTGCCTTTGCCTTTAAGATTAGCACAACTTTGAAGGGCAGTAATAGCTCGTCTCATGTCTCCTCCACTTTCTTTAACCAATACTTGTAAGATTTCTTCTTTCACCAGAACATCTTCCTCTTTACAGATATAATTAAGTCGCTCAAGAATACATGATTCATTCAAAGGCTTAAAACGAAACTTTGTACATCTAGATGTTAGTGGCTCAATAATTCTTGAAACATAATTACAGAGAAGACAAAATCTTGTGGTTTTAGTTTCTTTTTCCATCGTTCTTCTTAGCGCTGCCTGAGCAGCATGGGTCATTGCATCAGCTTCATCTAGAATAACAATTTTTAGGGGTGGGCATAGTTTACCGTCAGCTCTAGTACTGTTGGCAGTCAGTTGTGAAAAAGTCTTAATTTTATCTCTGATAACTTGAATACCTCTTTCATCTGAGGCATTAAGTTCTAAAATTCTTTCTCTGTACAGATCCCCAAAAAGCTGATGTGCAGCAGCTAATATAGTACTTGTTTTTCCTGTGCCGGGAGGGCCATAAAACAATAAATTGGGCAAATCAGCTCCTGTAATACATTCTTGCAGCACAGAAACGGCCTCTTTTTGCTCAACTACGTCTTCTACCGTTTTTGGACGATATTTTTCGACCCATTGTAATTTTTTGACTTTCTTTTTTGATGACCCTGGAGTCGAGCTTTTACTTGTTGACGGTTCACCTAATTTCCCAGATTTTAAAAACGACTGCATTGCTAAATTAACACTTTTTGTTTATTAGGTATTTAAATATTTGGTAGCTTATAGGTTACAATTTTACCGCCTTTTTATTTGTGACAGTTTTGACTGACCGCTTGGAGAAAAATGTTTTCATGCTGTTGAACGGTATTTACTAAATTGCATTGTAATTGAGGCAATATAGCCAGCTTCTCTTTCTCCCCGTCTCGCGCCTATACCCTCTTTGTTCGGGAACCCGGCGGGAAGGCTTACACGTGTACCGGGTTCAGAAGACCGTTTTCTAAGAAAAAAGAATCTTAGAAGAATTACTCATCTAGAGAACATGAATTCTTCCATCATCTGACCAGGATTGTTGGTCACGTGTGCGACCCACTACAACAAAAAATCTCTTGTCACATGTGTACATATTTCAGACTGTTTCTTTTGCTTAAACTTCCGGATGCAGAGTTAATCGCGAGCTACAGGTATATCCATTAATTTTGTGCTGCACAAATAAACGATTTTTGAGACGAAAATCACCCCGTTCTCCGTAAAGTACGCAGCCACGCACAGACTTTCCAATAAACACTTTAGGACTGGCTCCTCAACGAGCGTTCCCTTTTCATATCGTATATTCAGCACGGACTCGCCCCTTACTGCAAGACTTCCTGTCCTGACAATTAGGTTTTAAAGAAAACCTGAACCTTCATCAATGACAAAGGAACTGCGCAATACCAGGAACCGAAACCAAAGGCCAACCTGAAGACTTTAATATACTTTTTTTTATTTTATGAGATTTGTAGAGGCTTGAATAAATAAGGTTTTTATGCTGAAGAGCCTGTAGGGTTCATATTTATATGTCCTAATAAATTATCATAATAATATTTATTTAATTGTAGTGTAATATAGTGTTTAACAGAGCGTAAGTATGTAAAAGGTTACATTTAACATTATTTGAATATAAAATTTAATTTATTTAAATAAAAGTTTCAAATATCTTACAAACTGTTATTTCTCAAATATTTTATAAGTTGCGTCGATGAAAACAATTATATTAGACTAAACTGTTGACAAGTGAGCTATTGTGAACATATGGACACAAGTATGTTAAATCCATAATCAGAATTAGCCGTAGAAAAACATTTTTAAATAGCACGCTTATACTGGCTATATTCTTTTGAGTAAATTATAACTGATCAAAGTGAAAAAGGTGATAACTTCAAGTTCTTTTGAATATGCATTTACTTGTCATTGGGTCGAAGTGATCATGATTACTTCAAGTGACAGAACTGAAAGTAATAATTACTCAAAAGAATATACCTACTATTGACAAAGATTATTTTAATATGAATCCTCTTTGTAATTGACATATGAAGAAAATTTCGTGTAATAATTTTCTATGTCTATAATCTCAAATTTACTTGAAATTTGGGAGACACATTAAACTTTCAAAGGATATTTTAATTGAAGATAAGAAAATACTAAAAAATAACGGGGCTCCAACTAATTAACATTTCAACTGTTTTTTAAAAAAATAAAACGTTTTGAAGAAACGGTTTATCAACATATTGCTTTTTTTAATGGCGAGTTATTTTTAACAACCAAAAATATAATAAAATTTTTTAATCTATTTATTTTAACTACCGACCAAAAGTATCGCAGACATCCAGAGATTATAAACAATTGACACGAATTGGATCAGTCGGGTGAGTTCAAAACATAATACTATCATTTTATCTCTATCTACTATCCGTTTCGTCCAACTATTTATGTCGATACAAATGCGGAAAGCTATGCGAATTGCTTCTACCCTTTTAGTTAGAGATAACTTATTATATTTCACCTTTATAATTTTCCTAAGGCGACAGTGTAATCACTGTTGTTATAAGCGAACTTTCCCCAATATGGCGGATAGCATGGTCCAGAATTTTCAGTTTATTCCATGATCAGTACATTTACTTTTTATGCGCGTGCTTTAATCTGAACTAACCTTTTTTGTTCCAGGCTTTACACAGAACAAGAAATTTACTCGAATCGACTTATTAGAATTTCTAATTTAGAAAATGAATGTCTTTTTTACTCCCGCGAACAAAAATATTTGAAATGCAACATAATTTTCTTGTTTTGGGCATAACATTTTAAATATGATATTTGATACATCATGAATAAAATTAAGGAGTTAGTAGGGTCAGATGGATATAATATTCTTTTAAAAGGTAAGCTATGTTTTTCTAACAGCCAAAATAAACTTTATGTTGTTTGAATTCCTAGTCTGTAAATACAAGCATTTGAACAAACTGTTGTAGAAAATAAAGTAAGTTCTCTCTAAATTACAGTGGCGAACAAAAGTATTGAAATATTCATTATAATTATACCCTTAACCAAAACATCTACTCCTACAAATAAAACAAGAAATTAATGTGGAAAATACATTTTTACCAAAATAAATTGCCTTTCCAACTTAGGTGGTCAAAAGTATTGGTACAGCTAACTGAAAGAATGGCAATAAAAAAACAATATTTGGTTTTTTCATGGAATAAACCAAGGTAATAATTCGAAAAAGGATAAATTCTTAAAACATTTCATTTTTGAAAAAATATCTTCCAAGTTGTTTTTAATCGAAATATGTTTTCAAATGCGTTTCTTTAACTAGTTCCATAAATGTTAAATTTGGCATTGGTTTGGAGAGGAGAGGTGTATTTAAATGATGGGGCACATTGTAAACTAACACCATAAATTGTATTCTTTGCTTTAAATTATTCGTTAGAATATTTAAATAAACGATTTTAGGCACTATTTTATCGATAAATACCACATGATCGATACCACCTGCTTCCATACTCCTCCAAACTAGTATGCTGTCTTTGCCATGCTTAACAGTCTCGTTAATACAGCGATTTGCAACTTGTAGTAGGGACACAGTGTAACATCAGGAAAGGGATGCAACGCAATTTATATTTATACTCGGCAGATGCATCTCTGGTAAATTCTTAACTCTCTTGTTTTGGCGTAAATTTGAGATTGATCGAAGCCCAAATACTGAAAGGTTGAGAAACGCTGGGTTACTGTGTTGAATGTACTGATGTATAAAATATAACCGCTTTCTCTCATTAACTTTGTTAATATAAATTTTTTTCTAGCAACCCTAGCTGTGTAAATGCCTTTATGCAGTACTCTGCAAACTGTTGTCATGCTCAGTAATTTATTATTCTCTTCTTTTAACGAAGAACTAATTTCTGATGCTGAAGTGTGAGGATTTAGTTGCATGCACTTAAGAATCTTCCTGTGCTTCCTTGCTGAAAGCTTTCGCCGTCGACCAGTTCTTGGTAGGTTCTTAAAATCATAACTGTCTTTAAATCTTTTTATTACACTATGTATAGTAAAACAACTTTTTTTTGACCATATTTGCTAGTGTTGAGTACAATCTACCGTTCTGATGCAAAATAACATATATTTTTCAAACAACTTATTTTACATTTAAAGATTTTACAGTGCAGACCTATGTACACATAGTACTGCTATGGTTACCAACTAATAGTAGTACATATTTTTTCTTGGCTACTACTCACTTCATTTCAATATCCAACAGAAATATATGCAGTTTAAGAAATATTAAGAATGCCAGTACTTTTATCCCTTTAAATTATAAAAATTATTTTTATTTTGTATGGTTAAAGAAATAATGTGAGTTATTATTTTTATTTTTGTGTTAATTTATTTCTAAAATATACTGCTCTAATTAAAAAATGTGTGCGAATACCTAAGTTCGTCACTGTATATTTCTCTAATTTGTCCACTCCAATGTATCCAAGCTAGTGGTCACGAGACATCAACAGCACCTTCAATAAGAGCTGTTGAATATACATGAAGTCATACGTAGAAAATATAATGCATATGGAGAGATAAAAGAGCTACACATAGCCATTGTTAAAACTAAAATATGATTATTTTTTGTTTGTAAGGCCAATTAAGAACAAAGGTCAAAAATAATCAATTTTATTGATTGATTGATTTATAGGTGAAAATTATTTAATTAACAATATTCTTGTATGTAAAAGATTAAAATTCTTACAATTAGAAACTCAGTGAAAAACGTTTTGTCACTGCAAATACTAGAGCTATAGACTTTACGCAAACCTGATCCAAATATGGAAATCTTTTGTTATGTAACCCTATGTTAATGTCCATAAACCTTCACAGCTGTTAAAATTTCAAGTTATTTTTGTTTTTAAATTTTTGAAAAAAAACTTTGAAAGTAGCTCTCAATCTATTTAATGTATCATTGAAATGTGAAACAACATATTATGTGTATTAAGATTAAAAATGCACTTTAAACAAAGTAAAAAAGTAAGTCTATCCCTTTAATATACTTTTTACTATTTAATTTTCAGAGAACATCACTACATTACAAAATATTATCAATGTTGAACCAAAATCCTTAAATATGATAAATCTTTCTATAGAACTGATACACAAAATAAAGCTTATTGCAGCAAAGGAGATTTTAAAAAACAAAATTCAGACTGCTGATCAAATTACAGCATGGGACAGAATCTCTACTGGATGCCATGGTATTGATAACATTTTAAGGGGAGGCATTCCCATAAATGGCATTATAGAAATATTCGGCGCTAGTGGAGTGGGCAAAACCCAATTATGTTTACAATTGGCTCTACAAATTCAATTACCACATGGATTAGAGGATAAACATAGAGGTACTACTTAATTTATACAATTTTCCATAAATAAACAAGGTTAAGATGCAACAAAAACCTTATTTCCTATTTTATCCACTTAAGGAAATAATTAGGACAGTCCTGTCACACTTGGTATTGTTACCCTCTTGTTAGTCATTAACTAATTTTCAAACTAGCCCAAGAGGTTTTATGTATTAAAGGTAAATTTTTGGGGAAACTATATTGTGGATTTTTAGTAAAAATTTGATATTATCGTGTTAACAAGCATCCTTTGAATCCCCTCAATACTTCTTCTTCTTCAAGTGCCTTCTCCATTGCGGAGGTTGGCAATCATAATAGCAATTTTAATTTTTGATGCAGTTGCTCTAAATAGTTGTTTTGAACTGCATCCAAACCATTCCCTTAGGTTTTTTAGCCATGAAATTCGTCGTCGTCCTACGCCTCTTCTACCACTTATTTTGCCTTGGATTATGAGCCGTAAGATGCTGTACTTTTCTCTCCGCATACTGTGTCCGAAATATTGCAGTTTTCTCTGTTTTACTGTTATCTCGACATCCTTTTCTTTCCCCATTCTTCTCAACACTTCGGCGTTCGTAACTCGATCCACCCACGAAATCCTCTGAATTCTTCTATAGGTCCACATCTCAAAAGAGTTAAGTCTTCTCATTGTACACTGTATACGTAACATTTAGTCAGTCGTATTTTCAGGGCTAACGTTAAATCTTTGCTGCAAATAACGTTTTTCATTCTAATAAAGTTGGCACGTGCTTTCTCGATTTTGGTTTTTATTTCGACGGTATAGTCATTATTTTCTGTTATTAGGGTTCCCAAGTAAGTGTACTTCTTAACTCTATGTGCTGGCCTCCTACCATTAGGGTTTCATTATTATTGGTGTTGTTTTTACTAATTATCATGAACTTGGTCTTTTTCGTGTTAAGAGAGAGTCCATATTCTCCACTAACTCTTAATATTTTATTCATTATTTTTTCTAGGTCTTTCAAACCATCAGCTATTATTACGGTGTCATCTGTATACCTAAAATTGTTGATTAAAACTCCGTTTACTTTTATCCCTGCTGTTTCAGATTCAAGACTTTCCAATATGACCTCTTCAGAATAAGCGTTAAATAGTTAAGGTGACAATATACACCCTTGTCTGACTCCCCTTTGTATTTCCACATCTCTGGATATTTCCTGTCCAATTTTTACTGCCGCTCGCTGATTGTAATACAGATTTGATATCAACCTTAAACCTCTTTTATCCAAATTTTTGCTTCTGAGAATCTCTATCAGTTTGTCATGTTTGACCCTATCAAAAGCTTTGTTGTAATCTATGAAGCAGACATAGAGGTCCTGATTGATATCTAAGCTAAGTTCCTGTCGTGTAAATTGTATTAAATAATTTCACCAATAAATCCAAATTTTTGTCATTGATCAGCTTCAACAACTCACCTGGCATTTCATCTGGACCAACAGCTTTATTAGTTTTTATCGACCTTAATGCATAAATGACCTCTGCTTTAGTAATTTCAGGCCCTATGTCACTGCTTAGACTGTTTATAGAAGAATTTTCGTGTCTTTGATCTTCAAATAGTTTTCCTATATATTCTTTCCACCTGCATAATTTTTGTTGTGTTTCCATAATAATGTTTCCCTCTTTGTCTAGCAATACGTTTGAGGTTTTTCTCTTTTCTATTCCAGCTAGTTCTTTGACTTTTTTATGCAAGCTGAAGTTGTCGTACTTGTTTTGCAACTCCTCTATTTCTTTGCATTTTCCTCAATACTATATTACATTAAAATATCCAAAGCAGTATAACAGAATACATGTGTCGGTCTGACAAGTAAAAATAAAATAACACAGGCCTTTAAGATTTGGTAACAGAGAATCGAGTGGTTACCCAATATAATTTTCGATGCTAAATACGAATCTGATCTTAGCAGGCCTCTGTTATCTGTAACAATAGGTTTGTTCCAACTCGCGTCAGAAACAGTTTCTAACCGCCAGGGTTCTGCGCATTAACTCAAATATAATGTGTAATAAATTAATGCGCAGAATCCTGACGGTCAGAAACTGTTTCTGACACGGGTTGGAACAAACCTATTTCATGGGCTGGCTGTTGATTTTCCATGGGACTTTTTATTTAACCCAGCAATAACGTAATACATCGTGATTATGGCATTCCTGATATATCTAACTCAATTTCGTGAGCAAACTGTTCTTTAATAGACGGACGGAGTTAGCCTCATATGAGGTGATTTTGAAATTTATTGTTAGTAGACTTCTGATTACGTAGAAACCTTCACAATAGTAATTATGTAGTATCTTAAATCTCATTTTCTTTTTTGGGGAAAATTTTTTATTTAACAATTAAGATGTTAAAACAGTTTTTTCAAGTTCTAGGAAAAGCTATTGTTTTTCAGTAAAAAATTTCAAACAAAAGTTGTGCACATTGAAAATACCTACGAATCGGATAAAATTTTCGTTAGTTATTGCAAAAAAACCTTCTAAAATGGCTGTTTATTCAATTGTTAATAAACAGTAGAAAAATATATTGCACAAACTTTATACTGCAACTAAAGGAGCCTCTCGTTGCACACAACAAATGTGCAAAATTTCAAGTAAAAATATTCAATAGTGTTTTGCACAGTGAATTTGTTTATAACTTTTTGTTTTTTTTATTGTTTATTCTCAACGATCTAGAGGTCGTACAGCGGTCTGGGAGTACACAAATGAAGGTTCCAGACTTATAGTAACAATAACAAAAAAGAACGAAATAAATTGTTGATCTTAAATTGTTGAAACAGATAAACAAAAATGGGGGTTGTTTTTTCGTTATAAACAAATATAATAACTTCGACAATTATTGATATCGAAATGCCGAAAAGTGGACGCGATAGATGAGATTTTGACTCACATTTTGAAAAAAAAATTGTGTACGACCACTAGAAGCGGAGATAGAGTTTTTTTTTCAAAAAATCGTTGCGGAGTTGTTTATTAACATTAACGGATTATTTAAGTAGGAACTCATAAGGAGATGGTTAAACTATTATATGCAGCAGTTTTCAACTCAATTACTTCAATATTGTTGATGGTGTAATAGTTTAAAGTTGCACCTACTCCGAGAGTCAGAAATTCAACAGATGAGGGTGTGTTCCTTCAGCGTGCGGCCGCGGAAAAAAAAGGTGACTCGAACGCTTCAAATTCGAACAATAGATGATATGTTTTTGTAATCAAATTATTGTTAAACATGGCAATAAACAAATTGTTGCAATTTTATACATAATTATAATTTTACCGTACTTACTTGCTTTTCAAATTGCGAATAAATTGTTATAGTGGTCAACAGCAGTGGCGTAACTAAGGGTATGTGCTCCCCTCCCCCCGCAAATTTTTGAATGCGCCCTACTATTTTGCACCCGTTTTGATCTTTCGCATTTATTCATTTTCAGCGAGGGATTTGAGGGCGTCCTTGGATTGGCTGCCCTCCCCACTTGCACCGCGGGGTTTGCAGGGTCGTTCTTTACGCCACTGGTCAACAGTATATTATTAATTAGGAATATTAAAAATTAGATCGATTTTTAATGTACCATTAATATTTATCGAGATATAACATGAAACAAGTAGCAACATTTGTTGATAGCATTATTATTTTTCGACATGCAGAATAAACTACATTTGATGATCATATTGTAAGCGATTATCCAATCGAGAATTATTGTAATGTTACTTTCAAAGACGATGAAAGTATTAGGGAAGAAAATAATTATGATTATGATAATAATGATGATGTTGATGATGATGGTAATTATGTCAATGATTAGAGTGATGATGATGAGAGTAATAATGATGTTGACGATGAGAGTGATAATGATGCTGATAATTGTAATGATAATAATAAAACTGATAAGGGTTTCGAAAATGAGTGTCCATCGATGTCTAAGAAACGGAGAACGGAATAAATATTTTGTATAGATTTAAGCAAAAAACATTTATGCGAGCAAAAAATTTTGTATGTGAAAAATTTTCGTCCAATAAAATAAACAAAAAAGTTAACATTTGTTTTTCTTGTACGACCAATAATTTGGCGGCAAATGACAGTAGGAATTTGTTTCATGCTATAACTCCATAATTATTAATGGTACATTAAAAATCAATCTGATTTTTAATATTCCTGATTAGTAGTATACTGTTGACCACTGTAAGATTTTTTCGCAATTTGAAAAGCACGTGCAACAATTTGTTTATTGCTATGTTTAACAATAATTTGATTACAAAAATATATCATCCATTGTTCATATCTTGTCGAGAAACCACATATTAAAAAAAATAAATATTCTACGCCAATATTCGCCGAGATAATCCAAATTTTTCCAGCGAAATCAATGTGAATTGTTCGAGTCGCGTTTTTTTCCGCACGCCGCAGGCTGAAAGAACGCCCCCCTCTACTGCTCATTTTCTGACTTTTTGAGTAGATGCAACTTTAAACTATTGCAACATCAACAATTTTGAAATCATTGAGTTGAAATTTGCTGCATACAATAGTTTAACCATCTCTTTATGAGTTCCTACTTAAATAATCCCGTAATAATAAAAAACGCGGCAACGATTTTTTGAAAAAAAAATCTATCAGCTTCAAGTGGTCGTACAGAATTTGTTTTTTTTTTCAAAATATGCGTCAAAATCTTACCTATCACTTCCACTTATCGGCATTTTGATATCAACAATTGTTGAATAGTTATTCTATTTGTTTATAACGAAAAAACCAATCACTACTTTGCTTCTCAGTTTGAACAATTTAAAATCAACTATTAATTTGGTTATTTTTTGTTATTGTTAGTATAAGTCTCGACCTTTCATTTGCGTACCCGCAGATCACTGTACGATCTCTAGATTACTGAAAATAAACAATCAAAAAAAAATGTTATAAACTAATTCACTATGCAAAAAGCTATTGAATATTTTTTCTTGAAATTTTGCATACTTGTTATATGCAACAAGAGGCTCCTTTCGATGTAGTATAAAGTTAATACAATGTATTTTTCTTTTGTTTATTAACAGTTGAAAAAAAAGGCCATTTTAGACGGTTTTTTGCAATCACTAACAAACAAATTATCCGATTTGGATGAGCTTTAGCTCATTTTGTAGGTATTTTCAAAGCGCACAACTTTTGTTTAAAACTTTTTTTCTGAAAAATAATAGCTTTTCCTAGAACTCGAAAAAACGGTTTTTTCACATATTAATTGTTAAATAAAAGAAAATGAGACATAAGATACTAGATAATTACTATTATTAATCTAAAAGTTTTTACTTAGTCAGAAATCTACTAACAATAATTTTTTTCCAGATGCTAATTCCGCTGGCCTATAATATAGACAGTAAATAACAAATATCCGACTAAAAAACTCTTCTAAGATTTCCTCTAAAAGTGAACTATTTTTAATAGTTCTCACATCTATAAAATACATTTAAATTTCTGGCTAATTTTCGGATTCTTTTCTGTCGCCAAAAAATTAATTCTATTAAAAAAAATCTTGTTAATAAAATTACAAGGGTGTAACAGTAAAAAGTATGGCTAATTATAATAATTTTTCAGAAGTTGTTTATATATCTACAGAAGATGTTTTTCCATGTAAAAGACTGAACCAGCTTGCTAAGGCACTTAATATGAAACATAATTGCAATGTTAACTTTGAAGATCATATATATCTTGAACATGTAGCTGATTCATTTCAGCTACAAAAATGTTTATTAAACCGACTACCGTATTTTCTGTCGTCAAGAAATGTTCGACTCATTATAATTGATTCAATAGCCGGCCTATTTAGAAGTGAGAATGAAAATTGCAACTATACGTCTAGAAGTCTGGAGTTTAAGAGAATTTCTAAAGCTTTAAATAGTTTACAGGATCAGTATAATGTAGCAATAGTAATTACTAATCAGGTGAGAAAACATTTTCGACACATTTGAAAGGATTACTTTTTTGTTTTTCAAAAGTTTTATATTCTTAACTGATTTGCGATTTGACTTTTGGATTTTGCAGGTTTCTTCTGCCTCGCACGAGCAGGTATAAGGCGAGTTCTTTTATTCCATCGATTAATCATTACACCGTTCTTTTTTTTATCAATGGACGCATCAACAATCCATCGAATCCATCGGCTTCAGACCCCGATGAATGCGATGGACAGGTAGTGGGGGAAAAAATAACTGTTAATTTTGAAGGTTATGTTTTTATTTCTCTGTCTTGGAAAGAAATAATTGCCACTATTTTTGATTTATTGTCCGTTATATATAAAAATGACGGAGTTTCTATATTATATAAAAATATTTATATAAATATACTAGAAAATAAACTTCTAAATAAAATATTGGATTTTTAAGGTTAGGTTTTTTGAAAAATGTCAATCGGAAATGAGCGTTCTTAAATTCAACAAAATTTCATTGAAAATCCATTTATGACGTCACAAGAACCCATCGGACTAATTAAGCGCTTTTTCATCGATGGAATAAAAGAACTCGTCTATACTCTTTGTTTTATACAAGGTACATCTGCTAAGTGAGGACCCACTAATAAATAAATTAATCATTTGGCGTGCTCCCAGCAATTCCTTGACGTTTAACTGAAAATAAATTCTATGATAAAAGGTTTATATAACATATATTTCAACGACTTTATAAAATACAGCATATCAAAAAGGCTTTTTAAAACATATTTTCCAAAAAGAAATGCTAAATAAAATTTTGCATACATATTAAACGTTTACGATGTATATTGAAGTTGATATCCTTGATATTACCTAGTTGAAATTAGTTACTTTTTTCCATAAATTTTCAGATATCTTTTGGTAGATAAACATTTTTCGAAATTTCAATAAAGCATATTGAGATCACTAAAGAAAATTATTAAAAATGAGTAATCAAAAAAATCTCCTACAGAAATAACTTTTAGCATACTTTAAATAAGCTTTTTATAATCACTAAATTTTATTATTGAGAGATATTTTCAAGAAAAAAATCTATGCATCACCAACATCTTAAAAATGTTTGTAGACTTTCATGATTTGTTATATTTTGCACATGCTTAATTATAAAATTTTCTTTATAAGCAACTATAATTTTGCGACAACCACGAGTATTCAGATGAAACTAGGAAATTAACAATGGATTGGTCCAAATAAGATTTTCGGACTAGTAAGCCATTTAAGAATATTCTACTAAAATTCATTTCAATAACAGTAAAAGTAAATTTCAATATATTAAGTTATTTCCTATTATCCTATATAATTGTGAGATTTTAGCTGTCGATGATACTTAACTAATCTTTTACCCCATTAATTATACTGAAAATCATGGTTTTTGGATTTAGACCGCGTCAGATTGGAATCATTATCAGACGTTTTAACTACGATTGCACGAGGCATCTTCAGGGATCTTTACTCCACGAGATTAGAACACCGAATGACTATCGAAGAGCAACAGCCCGGTATTTATACCCGACTGGTGCTCAGCGAACCGTGATCTAGCGTTACAATCGATTTCCACTTGTGATGTAGAATGTAACCTGCATATCTATTAATATTATTTGGATATTTACAAATTTCGATTGATTCTCTAATTTTACGTTTAAAGAGACCAGGCACTGATGCTAACACCTTAGTTTCTTTTACATTAAAAGTGTGACCTGAGCAATGCTGGTGTTCAGCTACTGCAGATTGTAGAATTTATTTCTTTTTTATACATCTTTGATGTTCCTTAAGCCTAGTGGATATAGACCGTCACCTACATATACTTTATCACAAGATCAAGGTATTTTTTAATTGTCTGTTTGAAATGGAATTGTGTCATTTGGAGACATCAAACATTGTCCAACGTTCTTACATGTGTTGAAAATTGTCCGATTGTTTGATTTCGGAGCAAACTGGCAATCCTGTCGGTGGTTCCGTGTATGTAAGGTAAGACAACACTGTTCACAGGAGGTACATTTATGACATTTTGTTGAGGAGTTGGGTTTTTATATTTATTAATAGAACGGCTTATATCTTCAGCGCAATATCCGTTGTCTCTTAGAGCATTAGTCAGTTTTCCTGTTTCTGATTATTCGTGATAGCGGAGATCCCCATGGCCGCTCCCATCATCCGTCCCAAAAACAATCCGTCATAAACTCTTTGGTACATAGAGCACTTTTACTATGTGACTAACAATCACTGAACTCAGAAACAGAAAAACTGATATTGCGCTGAAGATATAAGACGCCCTATTAATAAATATAAAAACCCAACTCCTCAACAAAATGTCATAAATGTACCTCCTGTGGTCAGTGTTGTCTTACCTTACATACACGGAACCACCGACACGATTGCCAAATTGCACCTAGAATTAAACATTCGGACAATTTTTAACACATTTAAGAAAGTTGGACAATGTTTGAAGTTTTCAAAGGACGCCATCCTATTTCAAACAGAAGGCGTTTACAAGATACCTTGGTCTTGTGGTAAAGTTTAGGGCAGTTGAAACAGGACGGTCACACTTTTAATGTAAAAAAAACTAAGGTGCTAGCATCAGTGTCTGGTTTCTTTAAACGTAAAATTAGAGAATCAATCGAAATTTGTAAATATCCAAATAATATTAATAGAGATGCAGGTTACAGTCTACATCACACGTGGAAATCGATTGTAAGGTTGGATCTTGGTTCGCTGAGCACCAGTCAGGTATAAATACCGGGCTATTGCTCCTCGATAGTCATTCAGTGTTCTAATCTCATGGAAAAAAGATCCCTGAAGATGCCTCGTGCAATCGTAGGCGAAACGTCGGATAGTAATTCCAATTTGACACGGTCTAAATCCAATAACCACGATTTTCAACTTGACCAAAGCCGTGAAAGCTTTCGTTCTTCATTAGTTATACTATTTATATAAATGTTCTCCAAACAAACGAAAGTTAATTATGTATGTATAATTCACAGAAAGAGTTTGATTTATAAATATATAGCTGATCGAAATACACACACAAAAGTGTTAGGCCAAACTGATTTTCAGTATTTTTCATAAAGCAAAGGATAAATAACATTATTATTGAACTATAGAAATAAGCAATCGTACAATTTTTAATTATATAAACAATGCTTTAAATAGCAATATCTAAAAATAATAGGACTCATAAATTCTGGGCCAAACAATTTAAATTTCAAAAATAGTGAAAAAAATTCAAAGTAACACGAAAACATTTTTCTAGTAATTTTAATGCTAATATTTCGCGACATTCCATTTTGCAGCACACCGACGAAGTATCAACTCTATTAAATTAGTGATTCGTTCTTTAGCAATATTCTGCCACTATATCTGTAAATGTTCCCATAGATATCTTTTAGTTGACAGTATGTGACCGAGTGAGAGCTCTTGCCATACATGTTTGACTGGATTTAGATCTGGGGACTGTGATGGTAATGGTACTTTTGCTTTCTGAGGAAACTTACTAATTTGGATGTATGTTTGTATATTGCCTTGCTGAAATATCCACTTTTTTGGCATTTTTCTTCTTCACATAGGGGAACATAATTTCTTTGTATAGTGCGACATCCGACGTGCTTTCAATTTTTGTCGCAAAATCAGCCCATACCGTAACATTGTCGTGATCATGTTGAACCGTGGGAATTTGGTAACTAGACACAAACGGCATGTTCTCTGCTCGTTGTACGTACTTTTTACCATCGCACCCAAATGTTTTGAACTTTGATTCGTCTGAAAATAATACTTTTTTCCAGTCAGCAACTGTCCAGTGTTATTCCTTCGCGTTCTCGTGAAAGTAATGGTTTCAAGACACCAACATGTTATTGTCATTCTAGAAATATTCGCGACATTTTCAGTTTGTAGTTCATTAGAAATGTATTTTGTAGTTTTTCTCAGATTCTCAACTGACTTGCATTTAATGAATTTATTAACACAAGAGGCTTGTCTGTTAATGTCCCTAATGTTTAAATTTCGAATTATCCAGTTCACAGTTCTTTTACTGGTCATTAATAACTTTGTGATTTCGCGAGAAACATTTCCTTGTTTTGAGAGATTTATAGGACTCTCCCGTAACTAAATATTTGTTCATTTCACCTTAATGTCATCTAATCAACTTAGAATATCGTAAGTACGACCAGGCAAGTTAAGTACGATTAAATAAGAAAAGTAAATAATACAAAGTATCACCAAACGTGATGTGGCCCAATACTTTTGAGCACTTGAATTTTCAATTTGAGAAGCTACATAGAGTATTGCTAATATTTATTTTTTGAGAATAGTATATTTAAAAGTTATATTAAAGTTTCAAACCTATGAACTAATTTGATTATAGTGTAAGTTAGGCCGAACGCCCACCTATCAAAGACGATAAATACATGTCTGATTGTGTCGCACTAGTATGCGCGACCTAATGTAACGACGGAAAGAAAATAATACGCATGGTAACTTCTCAACAGTCGATTTTATTCTAACTTTCGAATTTTAAAACGCTAATAAGCAATACAAAGAGCTGGTGTGTTGCCCCAAAATAAGGGATTAAGTTACATAAACACTCAAAGACCCTCTAGACTTATTATTCTAAACATAAGGTCAAAATAATAAATTACAAGTGCTCGAGATATATTTTACTGATTCTGCATAAGGAAATATTATACAGAGGGGTTATAGTTAGATACTAATGTTACAAACAATAACTATCCAATGAAATATTCATCACACTAATTTGAAAAGCATTCCAGTCACTGAACAGAATTGTTTTAAGCCTTTATCGCGTGTCTGTCTGATAGATAGGCGTTTTCCCCTACTTAGTGAATAAGGAAAAAAAAACCTTTGGCCCAACACTTTCGATAACTATTGTATATCAATTATATATAATTTTAATTCAAGTTTTACTAACACTCTCATTCAAAATATCAACCTTTAAGTGGAATAATTTTTAGGTGACGGACAATGTTGAAGCAGGATTATCTGAACCCTGTCTAGGACTGTCCTGGGCTAATAATGTGACATGTAGATTTTGTTTAAGTAAAAACGCAGACAGTCCAGTACGAAAGTTTGAAGTAATATTTGCTCCTGATTTAGCGGTCAATTCAACAAATATAATTATTACACCTGAGGGAATCTTGGATACTGAATAAATCAAATAAAATAAGAACAATGTTTTTATTTTTAAACAAATTACAAGACTAAATATTATTTTACCACATAGCTCTTTGAACTCCAGATAACTTATTGTAATCCGCTAAATGTCTAAAAACGATTCGACTAACTCTCCAACGATATACTACACCCCTAGGTCTTGAAGTTATTACACATCTATTAGTCAGTCTCATTAATGTGGAATCTCTTGGTAAGGCATGAATTTCAGCATCTGCTATTTCTCGAATTTCAGCAGGTAAAATATCATTTTTTCTTAAAGAATTTATACGTAGCCTAGTAGGTGCTAGTTCTTTGACGACTTTTCTACGTTTCACGTCTCGTATCATCCAACGGTTAACCCATTTAAATCTAACTTGCTGAAACTAATTAAGACATTAATACCTTGGAGTCAAAATTATAGTTGTTTTAATACTCACGTTCGGACTAATTTGTTTTGTAAGAAAACTCTGTAAAAAGTTCATTTTGCTCTCTAATTACAAACCTTTTTTCCGTGTTTATAGGTTAGGTAATTAAAAAGGGTCCATTCAGAATTGATGCAGGACAGAGTGCTGTAAGGTAATTTTTTCCTAAGTATACACTGCCGGAGGCAATATGTAGTCCATCGAGCGTGTTACAAGGTAAAGAGAGAAAGGGCGAATATGGGGTTGTGCCATCTGTCTTGCTTCAATCTGATTGGTTAGCACGCGGTTCGTGATTATGAGAGCGAGACAGAGAGCATGATCCCATATTTGCTCTCTCTGCTGCTATGCAACACGCGTAGTGCTGCTTGCATTGGATTTTCGAGCATACGTGTTTTTGTGTTAGGGTGAGTCCACACGATAAGGAAAATTTGATCGTAGGCGTATTGCGCGCTTTTATGTTAAAAATGTATCGTCCACACGGAACATTTCGTTACGCGATCAGAAGGGGGGGGGGGGGTGTGGACCCAACTTTTATCAGGATTTTTGTTTATATTTTATCTAAAAATTAAAATGAAAAAAATAAAACATTAATTGCGGCAGTATTTTAATCTAGAAAAAAAAGTTACAAAATGTAAGGAGAATATTGATCCGGTCCGGTATGTATTTGAGGAAAATATTGGAGAAAGGCTTGGACATACTAATAATTTAATTCAAGAAATGTGAGAAAATTTTCCTGATTTTTTTAAAAATATTTTAAAGAGCTCTTCGCTGTTGTTGAGTCAATAATTAGGAAACACGATATGGAAATGTGTACAGTGATACCCTTATTACTAGGTTGGAAATAACATTGTGATATTTAGCTGATAAAATCAGCATGTGAAAGCAACAGTGCGAATTCCGAGTCGGTAAACAGTGTTTCTGAAATTATTCAGGTTCCTTGTGCGGTAATACGGGACTCTTTAAAAGAAGTTTTATTTCCAAAGTTTACCACTTCTACCTGGTAAAGAATTGCCAAGGAATTCAAAGACGAGAATTTCAATATAACAGTGTAATTTTAACAATCGTTTTAATGATTACAATTGTTTGTAATTTTTAGAAGAATACATTACTCATGATACTAACTTGATTTCTGTTATAAAATTTCCTTCAATGTTAATTTTTACTTATTAATTCTTTATAATAGGTTTATATAATGTATTTTTTTTAATAAAAGAGGAAAATATAAGTAATAAAAAAATATTTATTAATCATTCTAGTAAGAAAAATAAATTAATTAAACGTAAACAAAATGAGTGGATTGTTAATTTAGTATATTAATAAACTTAGTTTCGTACTTTTTATTGCTTCATGTTTCTTTCGGCAATTGCTGGTCTTTTATAATTTAAATAAGTTAAATTGTGTCTAGAGTAGTACTTTAACAGAATATATTGTTGTAAACCATTACTACAAATTATTAATTATTAAATTACTATATATAAATATTTTTAAGTTACTCTTATGGATTAATGGTTAATTATAGTCTAATATTTCATACTCTCTTAAGAAGAAGTTATATCTTAAGTAAATTTATATTTTAATAGCCTCAAATAAAAGCATGCCTTAATCTCCGAAACTGTAAAGCTTTACTTTTTACAGAGACCATTAGCTTTGTTCATATTGTCATCGTCCCATAAATACACACTTTTTCATTTCAATAATCTTATAAGAGCGGTTTTACGCACACAAGAATTATAGCCAAAATTTATCTCATAATTATGTTGAAAATTTTCATAAAACTAATTTGCTGTTTTACACATCAACGAATTATTGTTAAAATTTTGGTGAAAATTTTCGGCATAAAAATATAGAACGTGTTCTATATTTTTATGACTAAAATGCGGAAAGTGCGCGAAAATCGACGCAGAATAAAATTTGTGAATTGACAGCCTACGTTTGTTAATCAACCTAAACTTAGTATTAACTCATTGTTTTTTGCACAAAATATCCCTTATTTTGTGGTTTCTTGATTATATATGTTCGGAAACTTTCATATTTATGACATTTTAAGGTTATCCTCAGGGCAAGTTAACTTTTTAACTGCTGGAACGTCACATGTGATGAAAATGCGCATGAGCATCAACAAAATTATCACCAAAATTATATTAAAATGTCTTGTACGTTTCAAACAGAGTGGTATTTTATTGTAAAAATTATCTCTATAGAATTTTCGGCAAAAATTTGCTGAAAATTTTTGTTATAATTTTCGGAATAATTCTTGTGTGTGTAAAATGGCTCTAAGTAAATAGTTATATTTGTTAATACGCCTATGACTGTAAAATAATAATTTAGATACAGAAATAGAATATAACTAAGACAGGAACATAGAGACGAGGGGAATTAAAATTAAAAAACTACAATAGTGACATTTAATTAGTAAGTAAGAAGAAAAACTGTTGTTACCTTATGATTTAGTGAACATTTTAATAAAATAATAAAAAGTAATATTAGAAGATTTATTTGAATTCATCGAAACCAGTGATAAACTAAAAGCAGAATCAGCAAAGTTATAAAATTGGTGGCAGCGAAAAGCAAAGCTTGTAACAATATAGACAGTTTATTTCTCTCTTTAGTCCACTACGCTCCCATTAATGAAAACACTCGCTCAGTATTCGCATTTGGTGCATTGATTGCAAATATTTTGAAAATCTCACCGCCTTAACATACCACATACAACATTCAGATAAAATGTCCGGATATTTATTGAAAAGTCAGGGATATTGTCAGGAAATCTCAATATTTGATCTGGTAACCACGGCTAAGGGATGTCTGTGGATTAGCGTCTCGATATCAGAGATTGTCGTTGAATAGAAATTGTATTATATAACGGCCTTTATTTCATAAGCTTTAATTTATATAACTAACAACTGTATTATTGCAATTGTTATAAAATTAATAAAAAATAAACAGGGTTTTTTTTGAGGATCAAGCAGTAATGATCTTCGACAACAAGCATTTTTATGAAATTAAAACAATTTAACATAGTTCGTAAATATCCATTATCTCTAAACTCATCAAATAAAAAATATAAATAAAACAACAAACTTCTGAAAAAAAAACATAGGTTATGGTCATACAAAAAATTAAAAATAAACAGTTTCCGCCATATTTAAAGCAGTCCGCTGGAAAGTTAAACATTATTTTGCGTAATGACCTTGGAAAAGGCGGATTTAGGCGAGAAATCTTCGGTCTTTGTCTTTTCTTAAATCTAACGAATCACAATGCTTGAAATTGGACATATGTCTTATTACGCCACGCTTACGCCCAGATTTTTCGTATGGTGTGGACCCACTCTGAACTGACATGGGTAAAAGCAATTAACATAATTTTGCGAATTTTTTTAGGTATAATCTTTTGAGTAATTATCACTTTCAGTTCTGTCACTTGAAGTAATCATGATCACTTCGACCCAATGACAAGTAAATGCATACTCAAATGAATATGAAGTTATCAGTTTCACTTCTTTCACTTTGATCAGTGATAATTTACTCAAAAGAATGCAGCCTTTATCGACATAAAGTATATTCTTTTGAGTAATTATTACTTTCAGTTCTGTCACTTGAACTAATCATGATCACTTCGACCCAATGACAAATAAATGCATATTCAAAAGAACATGCAGGTATCAGTTTAACATTTTTTATTTTGATCAGTGCAATTTACTCAAAAGAATACAACCATAAGCATGGACGTCAGAGTGAGTCCACACGATACCAAAAATTTCGGCGTAGGCGTATTACGCCCATTTATGTTAAAAATGTCTCGTCCACACGGGGAACTTTTATCGTGCAGTCGTGCAGTCGTAATGTTTTTTTTTTTGTGGTAACTTAACTTTTTTCTGATTTTTTGATAATATTTATTTATGTATAAATTAAAATGAAAGAAAATAAAAAAAATAATTGCAGCAATGTTGTTATGTAGAAAAAGAAAACTAAAGAAAAAATTACAAAAGATAAGGATATTATTAATATATTCTTTATTAAAAAAACGGAAAAGTCGTCGCTACTAGGTCCGATCTGTTTTTGAGAAAAACATTGGAGAAAGGCTTGGACATACTAATGATTTAATTCAAGAAATGCGAAAAAGTGATCCTGATTTTTTAAAAATATTTTCCTGTTACTCTTGGTGAGTTTGAAAACCTGTTGTTGGGCCAATAAATAGGAAACGCGCTATGGAAATGTGTACAGCTATACCCTTATTACAAGGTTTGAAAAAACATTGTGATATTTAGCTGATGAAATCAGCATGTGAAAGCAACAGTGTGAATTCCGAGTCGGTAAACAGTGTTTTTGAAATTAGTCATGTTACTTGTGCGATAATATGAGACTCTTTAAAGCAAGTTTTATTTCCGAAGTTTGCCACTTCTACCTGGTAAAGAATTGCCAAAGAGTTCAAAGACGAGAGTTTTAATATAAAGTGTCATTTTAACAATCGTTTTAATAATTAGAATTGTTTGTAGTTTTTAGAAGAATATATTACGTATTACACTAACTGGATTTCTGTTATTAAATTTCCATTAATGTTAATTTTTACTTTTTAATTGTTTATAATAGGTTTATATAAAATTTGCTAAGGGTAGGGTTACCAGATGACAGGAATTTTCCTGACATGTCTGAAATTTTAGCCCCTTGTTAGGAAGAAAGAGGAAAAAACTGCAATTGGCAGTATTTTTTTGAAATTAAAAGAGGAAAATATAAGTAATGAAAAAATATTTATTAATCATTCTAGTGAGAAAAAAAATAAATTGATTAAACGTTAACAAAATGAGTGAATTGTTAATTTAGTATATTAATAAATTTAGTTTCATACTTTTTATTGCTTGATGTTTCTTTTGGCAATTGCTGGACTTTTATAACCATTTCATGGCATTCTTCACATGATATGTTCTTTAAGTTAAATTGTATCTAGAGTAGAACCTTAACAGAAGACAATGTTGTAAACCAACTATTACTACAAATTATTAATTATTAAATTACTATATATATTTTTAAGTTACTCTTATGGATTAATAGATAATTATAGTCTAATATTTAATACTCCCTTAAGAAACAGTTATATCTTAAGTAAATTTATGTTCTAATAGGCTCAAATAAAAGCATGCCTTTATCTCCGAAACTCTAAAACTTTACTTTTTACAGAGACCATTAGTTTTGTTCATATTGCCATCGTCCCATAAATACACACTTTTTCATTTCAGTAATCATGTAAATAAATAGTTATGTTATATTTGTTAGTATGCCTATGACTGTAAAATATATAATTTAGATAGAGAATAGAATATAACTAGGACATGAACATTGAGACGAGAGGAACTAAAATCAAAAAACTACAATAGTAACATTAAATTAGTAAGTAAGAACAAAAACTGTTGTTACCTCATGATTTAGTGAACATTATAATAAAATATTAAAAAAGTAATATTAGAAGACTTATTTGAATTCATCGAAACCAGTGATAAACTAAAAGCAGAACTAGCAAAGTTATAACATTGGTGGCAGCGAAAGGCAAAGCTTATAACAATATAGACAGTCTATGTCTCTCCTTAGTCCACTACGCTCCCATTAATGAGAATATTCACTCGATATGGCATTTGATGCTTTGATTGCAAAAATTTTGAAAATCTCACTGCCTTAACATACAACATTTAGATAAAATGTCCGGATATTTACAGAAACGTTAGGGATATTGTCAGGGAATCTCATTATTTGATCTGGTAACCATAGCTAAGGGCATGTCTGTGGATTAGCGTCTCGATATCACAGATCGTCGTTGAATAGAAATTGTATTATATAATGGCCTTTATTTCATAAGCTTTAATTTATATAACGAACACCTGTGTTATTGCAATTGTTATAAAATTAATAAAAAAATGAACAAAAATCGTTTTTTTTTTTTGAGGACCAAGCAGTAATGATCTTCGGTAACAAGCATTTTTAATAAATTAAAACAATTTAACATAGTTCATAAATATCCATTATTTCAAAACGCGCTAAATAAAATAAATAAATAAAACAACAAAGTTTAAAAAAACATAAGTTATGTTTTCATACAAAATATTGAAAATAAACAGTTTCCATCATTTTTAAAGCAGTCCGCTGAAAAGTTCAACATCATTTGGCGTAATGACCTTGGAAAAGGCGAATTTAGGCGGGAAATCTTCGGTCTTTGTCTTTTTTTAAATCCAACAAATCACAATGCTTGAAATTTGACATATGTCTTATTTACTGCCCTCGATTCAAGAGTTTCTAGCTCAGGTGCATCAAACTCTGAGTAGCTCCGAGCAAATCTGAATAAAGCGGTTAAAGTGTTAATTTGAACAGTAAATAACCTACAAATTATTTTTTTTTGGAATGTGTGTTTTTAATATGCATAGCAAAACAAATTGAAGACAAAAAGGTAAAACTATTATTTTATTACTTATTAGTTTTGAGTTTTGTCGGGTGTCATGGCATTTTCGGCCATAAATATTTCGCAATTCGCTAAAAAAACTATGAAGGTAAGTCCGATATCTTGTGAAATAATCTTATTTTTGTGTCTCCATTTCGTGTATAAAATGTTTTTTACCTAAAAAATAGCATCTAGAAATGATAACTGATAGCTGCAAGGGCTTTATACACCAAATATTTTTATTGGTGCTTAAGGGGTAAGGGGAAAGCAGATCTGACAAGCACCGAGGCATAATTCACTACTTGAATAAAGCAAGCGTTTCTTGCACCTGTACAGCTCCGAGCTGTTCATGCCAATGAATCGAGGGCAGTAATTACGCTACGCTTACGCCCAGATTTTTCTTATCGTGTGGACTCACTCTCACAGTGTAATAATAACTTTTGTTTGCTACCATTTAGTTCTATCAGTATTTAGTTTGATTCTCATTATAGTGCCGCTCTCGGTTCGAATGAAAAAGAGTTTACGATATCGAAATCTCAAAACCGATAGTGTAAATAAGTTCATTGTTTCTTATAATGATATTTTACCAGATCGAGAGCACATCAAGAGCGTATCTAGAGCGGCCCTATAGTGAGAATAAGCCTGATTGAACCTATGATCAGCACCATCATTTTAAATTTATTATGATATCCTCTACAAAATAACAACCAAATGTGTATTTAAGAGAATACTATAAAATATTTCTATCGTAAACTCGCAGAAAAAAGATAAATAATAAGATAATTCATATCAAATAAAATTACCTCGAAAAAAAGTTATACCAAAACATACATTGCTTGATAATTGATCATTTGTACCGCAGCAATACAAGCTTAGGTTAGTTAAGTCGAATATAGAATGCGTTCCACGTATTTACTAAAATAAATATGTTTAGCGAGCGTTACACGACAAAAAGAAACAGAGAGAGAGAGAAAGCGAATAGCATTATATGTTGTCGCTGTTCAAAAAGTTCGGAGGGAGAGAGAGATAGCATATACTGTTATTCTCTCACTCTCTCTTTCTGTCGTGTAACACGAGGGAGCACTTAATTACTGCCACGAACATGTTTAATAAAACTGGACTGTTCAGTATAATACCCCCCTATACTAAAAATGACCCCACCATACTCCGTGCCATTACGTGCAAATAATTGGTTTGGCAACAATGAATTCCTTAAGTTTTTATTATAATGGTGAAAGTGTATTTTTGACATTGGCTGAATACTTTTCATTTTGACAATAATTTATTTTTGGTTTTACTGTTTTATGCATTTTGTGTAACGTTGTACCAAAGAAAATTGTATATTTCGTCAATGCTCATACACAATAAAATGCTTCTTTTTGTAAAACATTGTTTTTCTTTATTTTATATTTTTACTAGTTTAGTTCATCTTTGGAGAAGTAAGTTTTCATTAATACCTAACTTTACAATATTAAAACAGCTAAGAGATGAAAACATCTTGAATTTTAACAAATTTGAATTAATATTTAAAAAAAAAAAACTTTGGCGAATGCGCAAGTTCATAGTCTGGAACATCATTGTGGTTCACTAATTAAAGCAAATCTTGACAATGTGGCGAATGTGCAGATAAAAAATACTTTTTTTGCCTCCTAACCGGCGGGCTGCCTCGACCTAACGTTGTCAAAATCTACATATAAGAAGATATTCAGTCTAGTTTGGCCCCGATGTATGACCCATGAGAATAAAGTCAGTGAGTTTAGGGCAACATGCCTATTCCCTTTTAACCGTTAAGCTATACTATACCATTTGTCATATCAGTTTATCGGAAATTCCATACCCTTAAACTCGTATGAATCCTCTGCAGAGCACATTAGAAAATGACTCTGATGACGTTCAACCGTCTCTTTAGGGAGAACCAGTCCTCATGACTGGGGCATTAGCAAAAATTTTGATGAGAATATTTATTAAGTATAGGGCATTTAGCTTCAGGGCGTTATTTCACATGACTCTAGGGCGCTATTACCCATTCTCCTTATAAATGTTCAGACCATTTAAGATATTTTTTTATTAAAGCCGTTAATATACTGGTATTTTTCGTAACATTTATTTTCCTATAAATAACCTTAATATTTTCTTTGCTTCTTCTTACATCACCAGGACTATCATATTTTTGTATTATTTTCGTTACGGTACTTTTAGAAATATTTCAATATTTTGCAATTAAGGACTTTTTTCTCCCCATTTTAAATAAATCTACAATTTTTTGTTTAAAATCACATGAAAAATAATGGTGTTTTAACATAATAAATTAATATTTTTACACTGTTGAACTGAAACTGAATACTTTAAAACCAAAATATAAATAGTTTCCATACTTGTTTCCAGCAACAAATTCCTTATCGCAAAAAAATATAAACATTTCTTTTTAGATTGTTAAAGGCGATAATTATATATATGACTGGATTTCTGCATTTTAGCAAAATGTAAAAAGCTCTTGACAAATTTAGTATTATTTAATACGAACATAATTAAAAATTTCCATTCATTTTTCCATTACTGTATATGAGATAATGGTGTCTACGTTCAAGGCGACAGGTGCATGCGGGAAATTTTAGCCCTACATACTTTATCAACTAAAATATGAAAACAATCTCTTATGAGGAAAGTAAGCCAAGTGACCATTGTCAATTTTAGTGAAACTTTTCACGAGTGAAGCATTTCGTATTTTGTTGGTTAAAACACAAAAAAGTGCTGTCACAAAAATAAATTTTCTTGGCACCATGGCCTTAATATGATGAATGCAGTCTAAAAATAGCTCTTAACCCAACAAATTTCAAATCATAATGACAAAATTTTCTTTTTAATAGGCGCATTCTCCATAGTGTCAAGATTTGTTTAAATTAACTGAGCGCTCAAAAATTTTTGAAAGTGTTTTTAATTGATGCATTCACCGCTATGTCAAGAATATTTACTGAGAAAATTTTACTAGACCAATCGGATTTTTTTAAAATTACGAAAGATGTTTTCACCTCTTGTCTGTTTTAATCAACGAATTCCCTCGTAGAATTAGCATATCTTCAGAACAGTATGAGATTTTTTATTTCGTGGTACACACACCGATTCAATGCTATCCTTTTCTAATTGCATTAGTTAAACTAGGATAACATACTAATCGGTATGTCAAATCTAGAATAAAGTGAAATTATGAATTTATGATTACCTAAATTACTATTAGTATTATCAATATGTAAATAATGTTCGAACAATATTGACTGTTAAAAATAAGTTTTTAAGTCCTCTTCTTGATGTTAATTGTAAACTTCACATTTATGGTAATTTCTAACACTTAAAAACACTCAAAAGACTTGAGCAAAAAACTGAAAGCAAAATTATATAAAAATATATATGTCAAACAGAAACAGCCGTCAAACAAATTGATTGTTGTTTAAATCTATTGTTGTAGTCGAAGGTTTTAATGTTGAAAAGTTAACTATTAATGAACCTTGCTTCTACGAAGAGAAACTGAATTTGTAAACACATAAAATAAATAAAAACAATATTTTACAAAAAGAGGCATTTTATTGTTTATGAGGAAAGTGGCCCAACTGACCGACTGAGGTCCACAAATAGTAAAAAAAACACTCTGCCACCTTGACTGCTATACATTGGCCGTGTGCCAAGGATGTCAACATGTCATTTTTGGGAGGCTTTTTAAAAAATTAGCAAACATCAGAAGCTCGATTCTGTAAGCATATTTTTGGAGATTTCCTTTCCTTATCTCTTTTAAGACAGTGACATACTTATGTGTTACTGCAGACTGAACAAAGATGGAAGGTCCTAATTATGACATTCTCTTTCCCTTTACCCTTATAGAATCGCAACCCAGATGAAACTTGTCTGGTAGGTTATTTGAGGTCCACAAATAGTAAAAAAAACAGTCTACCATGTCGACTGCGGTGCATTGACCGTCTGCCAAGGATGTTAACGTATCATTTTTGAGAGACTTTTTGAAGAATTAGTGAACAACCCTCTGCACCAACCCCAAGCAGTTAGACCACCGGCGTGGTATTCAGGGAGTCACCGGCAACACATATAAGAACAATGGTGAGTTTGCTTATAATACACATTTTGTACTCGTGCCTCTCATATATGACTAATTTTTTTGAGGCACAGACGGACTAAGGATAAGATGTTGACTATGAGCGACCGTTCACTTCATTTACTTGAATTTGCGTAACTCGGAAACTAAACGTTCTGGACTAAAAGTACCAGTACAAAAGTTATAAATAATGTCATAGTGACGTTGATGTGTACCTTGATAGTGACCCTTACTGCAATTTCAAAGCCAGGTTATGTTTTTAACAGTAATCAACATATTTTAATGCAGAAATGGGAACTCTGGGAGATCCCTCATCCAACATACAGGTAATTTGGGTAGTAAAATGTCATATGAAGGTCTAATCTGATTTTCCGGCCAATCTGTAATAAATTCGCCTATAAATTTGTAATCAAGCGTTATGGAGGGAGTTGAACATAGCATCTCATAGTAACCTTAAGATTGACCTTGAGAGTAAACTTCACGGCCATTTCAAAGTCAAGTTAACATTACACCCTTAAATTATTTAAAAAATCAAATTTATCCAAATAGTTATCTCTCAAAGTAAACCTAAAGGTCACCATAAGTTGCTCCCTTCAATTCCCTAGAACTTTTTTGCTTAAAAATTGTTTCCAGTAAAGGATAACAGTAAAGACGCATTTGAACTTCAAAAAATATAAAACAAAATGTAAGTACCATTTCACTTACATTTTCGCAAAGAGCAAATATTCCCAGACTTTCCATATCTGCAATAACATATATGGATTACCACTAAAAATAGCGTGATGATAAAATTACCTTACCCGCTTAATATTTACAACTTTTATATTAAAACTTTTTCCCCAGAATGCTTAGTTTCCGAATTATTCAACTTCAAGGAAATGATGCAGAACCATGGCCTAAAGCTAACATGCTGCCTTTAGAGCCCCCTGTATTTCGATGGCTTCATGAAAACTTTTGATCAGGAAGTCAAGCATTACGTCATACTATATTTCGATCGATTTCACGGGGAACCGTTGTCCGTAAGGTTGGTACGGTATCCTTTGGAACATTTGATTTTTTTAAATTTCGTCATACATCTTTGAAAATTAAATAATAATATTTTACTACAGCACAACTTGAATATTATCCGATGAGAATCTACATTAAAATGAACATTTTAGACGCTCATTTTACTATTACTTTACATATTTTTAGTTTTTGCTCCACCTTGTACATGCCATCTTAACTTTTACATTTTTGATATTATTTTTAATAAAAATAGTATCGAAAATTTTTGACCAAAAATATTTTAATTGCTAAAATTAAGTACAATAGAATAATTGCCTCATTTTTTGCGGCCACTCTGTAAAATGAAAATTTTTATTTTTATAAATAAAAGATGCAATGTGATCTAGAAATTCCTATTTTAATTTAAAATCCTCAAAATATAAAATAGGAGGCATAAAATAATTTATTTTATTTTTGCAGCTCGAATAATGTTTAAATGTTTGTGAAAAATATTTCCTTTAGTAAAATTAAACATATTAATTATCCAGAATTTTTTCATTATAGGTAAATAATTTATTAAAATTGTGATCTATAAAGTGCTAAATTGAACAAAACTTAATAAAATTTCAGGTAAAAAATATCGCGATACCTTCGTTTACCAAAACAAACGGGCGAGATTCGTCACTTCTTTCAGCTGTTTTTATACCAACCCGAGCTCGATGAAGAGTTTTTTTGCTGCGAATACTTCTATTTTTGGTCTTAATTTATTTCTTCATTGCGTCCTGAAACTTCGTATCGAATGTGTTGCGAGGACAACTTCTCGCTCGGTCCCGGGTCGACTTAGAGGAGGTTATCTCGGGATGGTCACGGATATTACCGTCGAGCATTTTAATTTAAATTTTCCGTGTTTTTCATCCTAACATAAAATCCTGCTCTGCTCCTTCTCTTTGTAAGTATATTTTTTTTTAAACTTTTTTGATTTTTAAAATTCCAAAGGGCCCGATAATTTTTTATAAATTACGGTTTTTAGTACATTTTTGTATTAAGAATTCAGTTTTTGAAGAATTTTTCATCTCAAAATTATTTGCCTCTTTGTACTGTTTCCTACTTATATAACTAAATGTCAGAATAATTTTAATATTTAAATTGAAATCGCGCTGAAATTTTAATACTTTTTTTGTATTGTTCTAAAAAAAATAAATTACTTCGGTTTTATTTGACTTAGACCCCCCGTACCGGCGCCTGATCTTTTGGAAATGATGCCGTTAGGGGGCGCTCGACGGTTTTGTCGTTTTAAATTATTTCAGTCTCGGAAGGGTCTGTACCATATGGAAGAAAATTTGTATTTCTTGAATGTTTAAAAAATTATTTTTGTTACTGAAAATTGAATTAATTTTTCCTCTTTTTACACAGTGTTCTTGGTTTTTTTTTTCTAAAATTCGAGGAATAAAAAAATAAACGATCAAATTTTTGCGCCAAATAATATTCATAGAAATACAAATTACTACTTTTTTGACATGTCCGGTTATTTTTTAGTTTCTAATTTTGCAAAAACAAAATCAAAATGTTTCCATATGGTTCAGACTTATGATACACGAAAGGTAGGTTTTTGGCGGCAGCCAAATGTAACTTTTTTTAACTTGGTATATCTTGTAATAATTTAAAAATAAAAGAAATCATTAAAAATAAACTTTTTAGGTTAGTCCAGGTTGCAAAGATTTTTAAATAATAAAGTTTTTTAGCTTTTTTTTTTTAATTATTCATATATTTATTTACGAGGCGATGAAAGGGTAGTTGCAGATATATTTTTTATTTAGTAAAACTAATATAAAGTGTGCAAACTAGGAAAAAATTCAAGAAAATAATACAATTTTTGCTTGCATATCCCAGACTGAAAGAAGCTTTTTACCAACGTTGAGATATTTTTTATTTTTAAAAATCTTTTCGAAGTACACAATAGTTGGAATAATTCTGAAAAAATATTGAAAATACAATGTTTTTTAAGTTTTCTCAAAATTTATTTATGTATTTTTTTGACGTAGATACAAAGAGGCTTGCTGCTACAGTCAAATATATATTTTATTGTTTAAGATTATTATAAAACCTATAAAACTAGCAAGAATTTCGTAAAATTTATATTCACATATATTTTGTCAAATTTTTTTTGTGAGTATCCCAGAGGAAAACTTTTTACTGGAGGGGAATATTTCTTGTTTTTATAAAATCATGTCGAAGTACCCAAATTTGGAATAATTCTTTTGAAAGAATTTTAAAAATACATTTTTTTATGTCTTGTCAAAATTTGTTTACATATGTTTTCACGAGGATGCCAAAGGGGTTTCTTGGAAAAGTCAAATTTAGATTTTAATTTTTAAGATTATTGTAGTCTACGAAAATTGCAAAAACTTGGCAAAAATGTATTAAAAACAACTTTTTTAAAAATAAATATATAGTTGTTTTCTGCGCGTGTCCCAGGCGGAAGCTTTCTATTAAGGGGGGTACCTTTTATTTTTAAAAATCATTTTAACGTGCCCAAAATTTGAAATAATACTTCTGAAAATATAAAACAAAAAATTTAAAGTCAAATTTTATTTTATATATTTTTTCGCCTAATATATATTTATTATATTTTGCCTTGTGTATGTCTCAGGGGGACGCTCTATACAGAAGAGGAATATTTTTATTTTAAAAAACCATTTCGAAGTTTCCAGTTAATACTTCTCAAAAAATATTATATGTGTTTTCACAGGGAAACGAAAGAAGCGCCTTCAGGGAGTCCAATAAACATTTAATTTTTTTATGATTATTGAAAAATCTATGTATATATATATATATATATATATATATATATATATATATATATATATATATATATATATATATAGTTTCTTGTGAAAGTCATATATATAATCTACATTCATAGATTTTTCAATAATTATAAAAAAATTAAATGTTTATTGGACTCCCTGAAGGCGCTTCTTTCGTTTCCCTGTGAAAACACATATAAATAAATAAATTTAACGAAGATATAAAAAAATTATATTTTCAATATTTTTTCAGAAGTATTAACTGGAAACTTCGAAATGGTTTTTTAAAATAAAAATATTCCTCTTCTGTAAAGAGCGTCCCCCTGAGACATACACAAGGCAAAATATAATAAATATATATTAGGCGAAAAAATATATAACTAAATTTTGACCTTAAATTTTTTGTTTTATATTTTCAGAAGTATTATTTCAAATTTTGGGCACGTTAAAATGATTTTTAAAAATAAAAGGTACCCCCCTTAATAGTGTCCCCCCGGGACACGCACAAAAAAACAACTATATATTTATTTTTAAAAAAGTTGTTTTTAATACATTTTTGCCAAGTTTTTGCAACTTTCGTAGACTACAATAATCTTAAAAATTAAAATCTAAATTTGACTTTTCCAAGAAACCCCTTTGGCATCCTCGTGAAAACATATGTAAACAAATTTTGACAAGACATAAAAAAATGTATTTTTAAAATTCTTTTAAAAGAATTATTCCAAATTTTGGGCACTTCGACATGATTTTATAAAAACAAGAAATATTCCCCTCCAGTAAAAAGTTTTCCTCTGGGATACTCACAAAAAAATTTGACAAAATATATGTGAATATAAATTTTACGAAATTCTTGCTAGTTTTATAGACTTTATAATAATCTTAAACAATAAAATATATATTTGACTGTAGCAGCAAGCCTCTTTTTATCTACGTCAAAAAAATACATAAATAAATTTTGAGAAAACTTAAAAAACATTGTATTTTCAATATTTTTTCAGAATTATTCCAACTATTGTGTACTTCGAAAAGATTTTTAAAAATAAAAAATCTCAACGTTGGTAAAAAGCTTTTTTCAGTCTGGGATATGCAAGCAAAAATTGTATTATTTTCTTGAATTTTTTCCTACTTTGCACACTTTATATTAGTTTTACTAAATAAAAAATATATCTGCAACTACCCTTTCGTCGCCTCGTAAATAAATATATGAATAATTTTTAAAAAAAGCTAAAAAAATTTTTTGTTTAAAAATCTTTGCAACCTGGACTAACCTAAAAATTTTATTTTTAATGCTTTCTTAAAAAACTATTTCGAAGTTTCCAGTTAATACTTCTGAAAAAATATTGAAAATATAATTTTTTTATATCTTCGCTAAATTTATTTATTTATATGTGTTTTCACAGGGAAACGAAAGAAACGCCTTCAGGGAGTCCAATAAACATTTAATTTTTTTATGATTATTGAAAAATCTATGTATATATATATATATATATATATATATATATATATATATATATATATATATAGACTATATATGTATATATATATATATATATATATATATATATATATATATATATATATATATATAGACTATATATGTATATATATATATATATATATATATATATATGTATATATATATATATACAGGGTGATTCAAAAATCGATCACGAAACTTAAGGGGGTGATTCTACTTGACAAAATAAGGGTAGAGCTTCATATAATTTTTTTTCAAAATGTCATTCGTTTTCGAGTTACAAGCCGTCCAAGTTCAAGTTTTTATTTTTTGTTTTTTGAATTACTCGCTTACAGGAAAACCGATTTGACTAATATTTGAAAGATAGGCTAAGTCTTCTGCGCTTCATCATTTTAGTAACAATTCACATTGATTGTTTGCCGCTAGAGGGCACTTTACCTACATTGAAAATTGTTTTTTTGTCATAATTTTTTAGTGTTGACAGTTACAGTAGTTTTTGGCATAATTTCTGAAAGACTGATGCCAGACCTTTAAAAAAGGTGCTCTTTATTTACATCGCTAAACCCAACGGTTTAGACGTAAATCACCCTTAAAAATTAAGTGGTAAATTTACTTTTCTCATTTCATTACCACCAGCTACCAGGTAAATAGCTATCAAAGTATACTAGAGCTGTCAGTTTAACATCAAATAAATTCGCTTTTTAAACTATTTAATTTATAATCTTAAAATAACTAATAATGGCTAATCAGTAAATATTCATATTATGGATTATTGCGATATACATTTAATTGATAAAAATTAATGAAACAGAACTAAACAAACTAAAAAAGATTCTCAAAATGTCCCCCATTTCTTCCATACACTCTTCAAAAAATGTCGCCTAACTCGATGAAAAATTCCTGGTGTTTCTTTAATAATTTGGCACTTTTCGATTATCCTGAAGCGAAGATCCTCGACGTTGATTACTGGAATATCGTACACCAATTGTTTTAAATGACCCCAAAAGAAAAAATCCATAGGATTAAGGTCTGGTGACCTCGCTGCCCATGCCAATGGTCCACTTCGTCCTATCCATCGCTCAGGATACGTTGCATTCAAATACTGTCGGACACGTATATTAAAGTGGGGCGGAGCTCCGTCTTGGAGGATCCACATGTTGGCCCTTACTTCCAATGGCACATCTTCCAGATACAATGGGAGACGATTTTGGATAAAATCTAAGTATACGTCACCAGTTAATGGGCCATCAAAGAAATGAGGACCAATAAGGTAATCTCCTATTATCCCTGCCCACACATTTAGTGAAAATCTACGCTGATGTTTCGTTTCTACCACATTGTTTGGGTTCTCGTAAGCGTATGTGTGGATGTTGTGTAGATTTGTTATGCCATCACGAGTGAAACCAGCTTCGTCAGTGAATAATATGACGCCAATTAATCGATTATCGTGTTCATACTTAGCTAGGATCTGATTGCACATTTCCAACCGTCTCGGCCGATCATCGTCATAAAGAGCCTGCACCTTTTTTGAATGAAACGGGTAGAGTTGTTCTTCTCTTAGTATCCTCCATGAACTAGCCTGACAGAGCCGCACTTCATTCCCAATTTTTCTAGTACTAATACCTGGATTATCTTCAATAATTTCAAGCACTCTTTCTTCTTGTTGCACGTTTCTAGCAGTTCTAGGTCTTCCCCTATTTCCATTATAACTTTTAAAGGAACCACATTCCGCAAGCCTCCTGTGCACACTGGAAAATGTTTGAGCATGAGGGATATTTCTTTCCGGATAACTCTCCATATAATATCTTCTTGCCAACTCTGCATTACCATTTGCTTTTCCATAACAAAAATGGATATCACAATATTCGATATTTGAATATTGGTGATTAGCCATTATTAGTTATTTTAAGATTATAAATTAAATAGTTTAAAAAGCGAATTTATTTGATGTTAAACTGACAGCTCTAGTATACTTTGATAGCTATTTACCTGGTAGCTGGTGGTAATGAAATGAGAAAAGTAAATTTACTACTTAATTTTTAAGGGTGATTTACGTCTAAACCGTTGGGTTTAGCGATGTAAATAAAGAGCACCTTTTTTAAAGGTCTGGCATCAGTCTTTCAGAAATTATGCCAAAAACTACTGTAACTGTCAACACTAAAAAATTATGACAAAAAAACAATTTTCAATGTAGGTAAAGTGCCCTCTAGCGGCAAACAATCAATGTGAATTGTTACTAAAATGATGAAGCGCAGAAGACTTAGCCTATCTTTCAAATATTAGTCAAATCGGTTTTCCTGTAAGCGAGTAATTCAAAAAACAAAAAATAAAAATTTGAACTTGGACGGCTTGTAACTCGAAAACGAATGACATTTTGAAAAAAAATTATATGAAGCTCTACCCTTATTTTATCAAGTAGAACCACCCTCTTAAGTTTCGTGATCGATTTTTGAATCACCCTGTATATATATGTATATATATATATATATATATATATATATATATATATATATATATATATATATATATATATATATATATATATATAGTCTATTTTTATTTATTTATTTAACTAAGACTTTAAGAAACAGTTTATCTAGTTTTTTTTAAAGTATTTTTCTAGTATATGTGTCTTTTAATATGGGAATTAAACTACTAAAAGAATGTAAATATCTATTTTTTTAGTATATATATATATATATATATATATATATATATATATATATATATATATATATATATATATGTATTTTCAACGCAAGATATTTTTAAAAAATTTTCAAAAACCATCAAAGTGGTAAACATTTTTCTATAAAATATTAAAAATACATTTTTCACTGATATTCCAAAAAATTTTTCATTGATTTTCTTTATGAGAAACTTATTACAATTTTTAAAAATTATTTCAGTGTTCCAGTTGAAGATAAATTTTCATCTTTCACTGAAAATTATAAAAAAAAAAATTGATAACATCTAAATCTTTATTTAGGTTTTAAAAAGTTCTCATTTCATTCATCTTTAAAACGGATAAAATAAGTTTTTATTTCATTTGGTCATTTGAAACTGAGGGGCACATTATTTGAAAAAAAAAAATTTCAAAAATTTTTCATCAAGGAATTAATAAGTATTTTGTCATTTTGTAATTAAAATTTTAATTTAGTACCTTTCACTTTTTGTGCGGATGGTTAAAAACTATTGGTATTTTATTTATTTTAGTTGTTTTTTAAATACGAATAATTGACTTAATATTTCTTTTGATCTTTCTGTGCAATTTTAGTATGGTAGTAATAATATATTCAGTGGCGCAACTAACAGAATGTGCTCCCCCCGCAGATTTTTGAATGCTCCTACTATTTTACACCGGTCTTGATCCTTCGTATTTTTACAAGGAAAAATAATATATATATAATTAATTATTTTTCCTTGTAAAAATGAAAAATGAAGAGAGCCCATTGAGAGGAGCCATTATTAAATTTATAATTTTTTAAAGTCTTTTTAAAAGTTATTTCATTACAGATTTTTTATTTTAAATCAAAGGGGGGGGGGTAACAAGGAGTAAAAGAATTTTTAAAATCTTTTTTAAAGTCCATTTCAAATTGGAAATATTTATATATATATATATATATATATATATATATATATATATATATATATATATATATATATATATATATATATAATCTGTTTCAAAATGCTCAAAACATGAAAATAAAAAAAAAATTGATAATACCAAAAAAGTTTTTAAATTAAATTTAAAAATTTTTTAAATCATAGAGTTTTAGCTTTTGTCAACAATTATGTTTAAATTTTCTCGTAGTGTTGTTCTTTGAGGGAGAGAAAATTACATCTTTAATATTATTTATTGAAATAATTTTTATGAAAATTTAAACCTGAATTATTATTTTTTTTAATTTTCTAAATTTTGGGCATCATATATTTGAAATCAAAGGGGAACTGTTTGCGAAGAGCCAAAGATTTTTTAAGTATTTTTCAAATCCATTTTCAAGTGCCAAAAATATATTTATTTTCAATTGTCAAATTATCCAGAACGAGGGAAATTTCCCAATCAATTCTTAATACATTTTTTTTTTAGATTTTCGCCAAGACTACTACCACGTTTTAATGCATGGGAGTCGCATCAAAGTTAAGGATTAATTATATTTTAGCTTTGACCCCCCTTCCTAGTAAAGTTCTGGAATAAATTGTGTTATCTATTTTTTTATTGTATCATTTTTTAATATTTTTAATACTTCTGAAAACTTGAAAAAGTATTAAGAAGGGCGGAACCAGAAATTTTTTGGCGAGGGCATAATATATATATATATATATATATATATATATATATATATATATATATATATATATATATATATATATATATATATATATAAAGGGGGAAGTAGTCACGACACAATATTCAGAGCTAGGATTATTGGGTATGCAGTTACATTTTATGTAGGGTTTGTTCTTACATTTCCCCCAACACCCCTGAATAGGTCTCATTCATCTCGGAATTTACGTCAAAAGCAGCACTAATTTTTACCTATGAATTGGGACTAACTATTTAATTTGTTTATAAGCGAAAAAGAGGTACCGTTTTTGTTGTATTTTGTGTATCTCGTTAAACTGGGTGACTGTGATTGGGACTATTAAATAATTCAGATTTTTTGTAAATATCTCGGCAACCAATGAAAGGATTTTAACAAACAAATAAGCATTTGAAAGTTTTTTTTATTGCCTATAATTTTGTAATGATACATTTTTTAGTAGAAACAATAGTTTTCGAATTAAATAAAGAAAATATTTTTTTGGCATTACTTGTTAATAAAATATATATTTGCCAAACAAAATTTAAAACCCTAACGTCGTCTTGCATCCCTTAGAAAGATGATTTTCAAAAAGAAAAATTCCAGTTGCCTCTTATGTTTATTTTTGCTTATTATCAGTCTAATCTTCCTGACCTATTTGTGAAGTTAGATTTTTCAGAAAAAAAAACTTTTGTACAATTTAGACACGAAATTACCCATTTGAAATTTGCAGAAAAAATTTTTAATCACTTGGTAGGTTATAATTCTTCTATTTTCCTTTCAATTTCTCATTGAAAATATAATCGAATTTTATTTCGTAGGAAATTACAAACACCTTTTTTTGAATTTTTTCAAAATTTTGAAAAATCTCAGTGTAGTTTGGTTTTGGAAAAAAATAGTAACACGTAATGTGAACCAAGTGATTACTTTTATATGCATTTGATTAAAAACTGACGCTAAGGGCAATTTTACATTATTTTTTCAATCAACCAGTATCAAGTAACTTGATATCGCCATCTTGCCTTTCTATAACTAACAGTCCTATTTAAATTTTTCTAATATACAACGTTTATTTACTTTTTCAGACGCGAAAAATTTATATTATGTCCTTCGCTACGCGGACGAATCCAATTTCACGTAGGAGTAACTCTCTATACCTTGGCGCGGGGTCAGACATGTTCGAAGCCTCGGCGCACTACTGAATCCCAGTGATGTGGACCAACCCTGGGGGTACTTCAGTAGCGGCTTAATCGTTGTTGAGGGTACCTAGGGACTATTACACCCTGAGTCGTACTCCTAGACACTTTGTTGGCCCATCAGAAGAGTTGGGTGGAGTATGGCCGGTGAAAGAGGAGGAGACACGACGGGTTGCAAAATTTTCTCCCGGTCCAGGAATGGTTACGGCGGCCTCGGAAAATTTCTGGATCATAGACTCGTTTATTAACACTTGGAGCAGAGCATTTCTTCAGGGTGAACATTGATGCTAACTAATGTAAGTATTATTTTTATTACTATTGTTTATTTTTTTGTATCAAGAAATATCTGACCGCTTTTGATTTCCTTATATAAGGGGTGAATTACTACCATTATTTTGAACACTGGTGGGCATATTACTCTGCATTTGCGGCTAATACTTCAATATTACAAGCAGTGTCTTATAATGCTCAACAATTCTTTGCTAAAACTTAAAGTGTCATTTTTAGTTACACAGTATTACATTCATACTACTACAGTTTTTAGTTTACCAAAAGTCTTTGTATAACAAAAAAGCGTTTTGTAGAATCGCGAACATGACATATAAAACTTGACTGCTTATGAAAATAATTTTTGAACCTCCTTATTGGTCGCCATTGGGTGCAATGATTTGTATGACTACATTGAATTCCCTGCTAGTTTCTTATATTGGCGTGAATGTGTAGTGAATGAATGTCAATTCTATTATTCTAACTAACAGGTTTAGACAATAACTCTCTCTTTCTATAGTATATCTAAAACAATAAATCGCTCTTTCTTGTTTTACTTGACAAGTTAATTGAGTACATTCAATCAAAAATACCGGGATAATTGTTTGAGTAAAACAATATTTAACTTAAATTTCTGTTTTTAGTTTCCTCATAATTGTAATTTTTGTATTCAAAGCAATTTCTTTAAAGCTAATGTTTTTAAACTTCTTTGGAACAGCATAAATATGTTGCAATTTTATTATTTTCAGATAACAAGCGTGAAAAGTCAGTTCTTATAAATAAATGAAAATGCTTTTTCTATTTTATTTTTTACAATAAAACTGTTATTTAGCAAAATAGGTAAAATGTGAAATATGCACCAAAAACAAATCGAGACTATTTTTTTTTAAATATCTGTTTTGGAAATGATTGTGGAAACCAGTGGGTATTTTTGTAAATAACATTAGTATGGTCTACATCCTTCTTCGGACATAGAGTATAAGAACTTAATGAAAAAATGTATAAAGGCATTTACTTTTAAAAATTTTATATCGTGAATTAATATACATGTATATTGTTTAATATAAGGTCTCGGAATGTCCATATAATCTATCGCAAAGTAATAGTTTCATTATTTAAAAATAGGTTCGATTAGGTCTTTTTAAAATTATGTTCTCCTCGATACTTTTAGGAAACTGATGAGTTAGGTATTTATATAGAGTTAACAAATGTTGACATTTCCTTCATAATAACGGAGCTGTAATTTAAAGGAGTAAAATATCATTATGTACTAAACCATTTTTATTAAAAAATTAAACTCCAAAGTGGATAAAATATTAGAGCAGTCTGTATTTAATTGTAAAATAAAGAATATTTATTAAGACACCTCAAATATAAAAAGATTTTAAATACAAGAGTGGGATTCTTACATTAATACAATCATTTTAAATCTAAATATATACATAAAGATTTACTAGCAACTTTTAATTTTTGCACTAGGTCAAACTTTCCATTTACTTAACTGTTTGAGGATATGGAATTGACCTTTCCTAAAGTTGAATTTTTGAAATGGTAATCAATCACAGCTTCTCACTACTTTGACAAAGGATTTTCACAACACAAATTTCCTTATTATCTGAGCTAAAATCCAAAATTTTGGTTTTATTTTTTTAAAATAATAAGTAATTAAATATAAATTTATTTTAAATTAATAGGATATTCAAACAAAAGGTTATTATTTTATTTTAAGGCAAAACAAATACATAAAAGTAAAGTTTATGTAATTTCCAAACATGCTTAATAATATTGAAAAATTGAAAATTCAGGACTTTTTTTGTAGAGCCAGTGTATGTTATTAAGTCCAAGTTTAGTTGCTTCAAAATGTTCACATCAAACAGTGCTTCATAGCTTTTTTTAGGCAGTTTATTTGTAAGAAGCACACCACAAACTTTTTGCTCATCATCTTGTATAAAACTATTTCCACAAAAATGCTCTGAATAGACTTAACCAACATCTGGTATATAAAAGAAGTATAATCATGGCCAATTTGTTTCAGCCCTTGAATTTGAAGTTTCTTTTAGCAAACTAAAACATTGATAACATTTAAAAATTATCATACATCATATCCATAAAATTAAACTCTCTTATGCTCTTTTCGGGGCATAATTTTTTTTGGAACACCCGCTCATCGAATTGAAAATATAATTGCTTAAACATGTTTTTATTTGTTTCAGATACATTTGCATACAACCGCGCCGTTTTTTGCTTGTAGGATTAGCATGGCTACCTTATGCGCAGCACCTCCATGACTCTTGACTCTAAGACTTGTGGATATTGAGTAATCGATCAAGTTGAAGATCAGAATTATGGAGATAATATGTGTAGTGTCACCATTCTTATTCTGTAGGTAAAAATTTAACATAAAGCGCGTAGCGCGTGTGGAGATTCTAATCTTCATGGGTTTTTCCTAAACATCGTCGTAGTTTAAAAGCTCGGTACAGTTAGCTTTTGAAGACAATTGGATGTCTGGAAAAGGCTTGGCAGCCGGCTGTCGTGGGTTCTTCGCCACCCAGTTTTGTTCGTACCATGAAGAGTAGGATCGTGAAGAAAGAAAACATCATCAGTTATGGAAGAAGATAATGTTGTCGTGCAAATGGAGATGGACAAGGAGGTAACTAAAATATAATATTATTAAGTTAAACAGATGCGTATTTAAATATTCCCTTGTGGAGCCATCGGTTGTAAGTTGATTTTTTCTGATTACATTGTTTAAGCAACGAGGTAAAATTTCTATTCAGCGACAGTCTCTGATATCAGGACGTTAATCCACAGATATGCTTTTAGCATATCTTATATATACTTACCCCAAACCAAACTAAACTATTTAAAATATACTTTATTATTATTATGAAATATGCTTTATTGTCTAAGATCTCATACGTTCGTGTTGACAAAGGCAACTTTAAAAAATACATTTTGTCAGGCATGTTAAAAGAAAAAACTTTCATATTCATTACCATAAACAGAAGTAAGAAATATAGAGCAATGTTATTAAAACCAAAGTAGAGAAACTGAACTCAAATTTTTAAACTGTCAGTTTTCAAGTGCATATCTATTTAAATCATTAAGGTATAATGTTTCTATCTCAGTGGTAAAGATAGTACATGAAACGCGCTGTATCCTCTTTGATTTTTTCAAAATTCAAAAATGTGTTTTTTGTATGAACATTGTATAACAATATTTAAATGTTTTCGAATTATATGCTCCTTCATAAATGCAGTCATAGACAAAGATAATAGAGAAATTAGTTTTCCTTATTTAGTGGCAAATAATGGCTAAGACATACGCTGTTTATAATCTAATCACATTTTAAAACTAATGATAATTTTTTTTTTGTTTCAGGAGAGTAAAAAGCCGGGTCGCGAATTTTTCAGGGTGGCATAAGACAGGGAAACCTTGCACGCGTTACTTTATCCAGTCTTTTTTAGTCTAACGTACAGAAAGGATTGGCTAAATCGTTTTGGTTTTTTAAAAATGCTAATCACAATTTTCCTATCTTGAATCAGTTTAATCTTGATTTCATATGAAACTAAATCTGGTCAGCAATGCAGTGTTTCCTTTGTCTGTTTAATTGTGGTTTCCTAGGACAAGTTGTTGCAAAAAGCAGTTGTTTTTTGAAACTGTTTCTGGGACTGTAATTAAGTGCGATCATGAAAACTTAAAATGTTCGGGACACAAGCTGGATTAGGGCAGTCTGCAGATTTGACTAAGGTAAGATACTTTATTTTTCGTGTATATTCCGCAGAGAAATTTAAGTTTTTAATTTTCTGTATCATAGTTGGTTTTTATAAATATTGAAATCACACCGCTATGTTGCTGACATACTGTGTTCTAATAAATTTTTATATAGTATCAATTAAAATTACATAAACAGAAAAGATGTATACTTGCAAGACTCATTTTTAGAAAATGCTCAAGACCACTTTAGTGTAATTTTATTAGACAATTCTTAATAATTCATTAGCATGCAAAAGCAGCATAATATTTTTTTAAAATTAATTTAGTAAAGTAACCCTATGCGTACGTTGATAGTAAAAACGAGGAAAATTAATTTTAATCAATAAAATTTGCTAAATTTCAATTATGTTATATATATTTTAAAAATGAAAATTCTGTATTTTAAAAACAACAAACTTTAGGACATGTTTTTACGAGGTGCAAAACTTTCATGATTTTTTTTTTAATTTGGCTTTCGAAAGATATTGAAACTGTCCTGTCCATTCCACTTCACTGTATGATCATGATATTTTAATTGTGTAATTAATAGTTTTTCTCTTTTGTTCCAGGTAAGTTTTTGCATGCTTTCTTTCCATGGTAAAAAGGCAAATCATCGCGTCAGAACGCGTGTGAGTGAAAAGTGCCGAACACCAACGATTGGAAACAATTTGACGAGATTTATTTGTGTGACCTTGGTGTTGTGAAGGAAGAGTAAAGAACAAAGGACCAGCAGCGAACAGAAGTAGTGTGGGGTATGATGAGTGTAAATATTTTTTCTTTATATGATTATATTTCGGTAATGGTAATATTTCTTCTAGAGTAGGTTAGTTGATAGGATGTGACAGTTCTGCATCCACCGGAAATGCCGGATCGAGGGGAAATGGCAACGTCGCATATGCTATTTTTTTTATCATTTCACAAGAATCGACCTAATCTGACCCCGTTTTTTCCTTTTAACAATGGTTTTAGTAACCACGATACCGTTTTAAAGTGTTATTTCTGTTGTTTTGAACGGATTAACTTAATTAATTTCTCTGTATTAATTAAATAATTGTAATAAATCAAGGGAATAAAACGAGGATCTGGCAACATGGCCACCGGTGGCATTTTTCGGTGGACTTTTTGGACCTCGTCATACTTGCTTTTTACCGTCCGCCAGATGCGTCACTACCTGCATTTTTATCAGGTGCGAAAGGTTCTGTTGTATTTCCACACCCATCATACATGCGTTTACCGCTCGTTAGATGCGTCATTACCTGCTTTTTTATTAGGTGCTAAGCGTTAGAATTTGAAAAGACGTAAAGTATGTTAATTGACATGACTGATGAGTTTGGTTCTATATTTCCCTTCCTCGAAACGTTTTTCTGTATAGATTTTTTAAATTTTATTTAAAGTAATATTTCGATTATTGTATCGGATTTCCGGATCCATCATTGTCAAGACTTGCCATACCTGCTTTTGACCGCCCGTCAGATGCGTCATTACCTGCTTTTTTTATTAGGTGCGAAGGATTAGAATTTTAAAAGAGGTGAAGTATGCATATTGATATGACTGATGACTTTGGGTTCTATTCACATTTTTAATGATATCTTTTTGTTGTATCGATTTTTTTTGATCTCATTTAAAGTAATATTTCGACTATTTTGGGTTCAGTAACCAAAGAGATTGAGTTTAGAATTTAACTGCTACGCGTAATGTTAAAATTGTTTTCTTTAAATTATCCATACCGTACATTCATTTGACCTATATAAGTTAAATAATCATAAAGAACTAAGGGAAGAAAAAGAGGATCGGACAATATGGTCACCGGTGGCATTTTTGAGCCTCATCATACCTACATACAGTTGTTCGTCAGATGCGTCAAGCCTGCCTTTTATCAGATGTACAGAATTGTTAGAATTTGAAATACATAAAACATGTATATTGATATAATTAATGAGTTTTGGTTCCATTATCAGAAATATTATGTGAATATATATAAATTATATTATTGATATCTAAATCATTATTCTTGTTCGGAGTGCAGCTCGAGTTTTATATATCCTTGTAATAACACCCTTTTGTTGTATAAATTTTTTTGTCTCATTTAAAGTAATATTTCGACTATTGAGGGTTCAGTGGATAAAAAAGATTAAGTTTAGGGTTTAATAAATTTCTATAAAATCTATCTATATACATCTGTTTGAATGGTATTAATGTTGACTGTTTTCCCGTATCAATATGTTTTGTATCTCATTTTATGTGATTTTTGGAACAATACGGGTTTCGTAAGTCAAAAAAGATTAATTTTTAAATTTGTTATGAATGATAATTTGTAATCTTTAAAGTCAGCTCTGCTAAATCGGATTCCCGGGTATATTTTTTTCTAGAAACAGATCAATAATTTCTAAAAGAAGGGGGGGAGGGGCTTCAAGAGATATATAAATTCGAACAAAATTGGATTAAGTGTCATTACTTGTATTAACTCGCTCTTTTGGGAATTAGCAGAAAAAAATCCTTTTATTTTTGTACAGTGTAGCAAAATACACCTAAAATGTAAGTACACTTATACAAATATTTTAATTTATCAAAAATGTCTGTATGTGTGTATGTAAGTGGGTATACATATGCGTGTATATATGTATATGTATGTATGCAAAGTTGCGTGCATGCGTGAGTGTATTGGTATATGTGTATGTGTACGTATGGAGTATTTAAGGGTATACAGATATCTCTGTATGCGTGTGTGAATACACATATTTGTTTATACAAAGGCGTATGTATGTGTGAGTGTGTGTGTGTGTGTGTATATATCCATATGTGTAGTATGTGTGTTAACGATCTTCAAATTTTTTAAATATTATAGCTAATTTTTGTTATAATTGTTTGCATATCGTTTCAGGGAGCCATTTTTAGAATGTTTTTTGTGTATCGCAGCACTATTTGATTTTATATTGACTTGTAGTTGCTTCAATAATTAGGACGTGATGGAGGATGAAACAAATCTTCCGAACCATAATGAGACATGTACGCATGCAAACACAACCACATAATGCTTATTATTACATATATTTATGTTTATTATTAGATATCACTGTTTACTAAATATTTTTTGTTGTAATACCATTTTTTTTTCAATATACAGAATCTAGTTGAACAGGCTAGCAATGGATCTGATTCTAATTATGAATCGAATTCAGATTGAACAGTCTCCCTGATTTTTTTCGACTATGAAACTTCCAATTACGGTTCTGGGGAAGATGATTCATCCTTCGAAGCCGAGACGAAATTCATAAATATGGCTGTAAAGGATCGCAACTAGAGTGGTGATGCTAATGAAGTCATTGAGGTATACTTATATCTGAAGATGATGATGCTATCATCATGAACGACATCAATTTTTAATTAAATTTATTACGCTTAGCTGTGTCTTAGAAATATAAAACTTTTATAAATATTAAAGAATAGGAAATATTCATAAATTAAACTTCTAAGTTTTAAGACTTTATTGGATTATCTTTATTGATATTTATTTCCAAAAAAAAAATCTTGACTGAGGACCACTCACTATTTCATAACAGCTTGATTTCACTATTAAAATATCCACAAATTCGCTAAAAACTTGTGAAGACCTGTGCTTGGGGGTAATTACAACATATCCTGAATTAAATTAAAAACATAAACGTACCATTATTGGGCTAAAATTCAATTATACCAAGTATTTCCAACTCTTTAAAAATCAAATTTATATATATATATATATATATATATATATATATATATATATATATATATATATATATATATATATATATATATATATATATTGGACGTATTAGCACCATTTCCATTACTTTACCCACATTTTCTTAATATACCCGTAAGCTCGTTTATATCCCTACCATCTTCCAACCCATCTTCGCTGGATTCTTTAGATTTTAGTAACATTTGCTTGTTTGATTCAATAATTAGATATTTTTAAGAAATGAAAAAAATTCGTTTCGGTTGAAAAAACCTTTGAAATAATATTGACATTTTGTGAATTTTTTTTGTTTGAATTAATTCTTTTATTTTGGAGAAAGTCTTTTCTATGTGCGTTAGTAAGTAAAAAAATTTCCTTATATTTTTCAAATCACTACCAAAATTATTATCAGGACGTACACGTGTTAGCACATTCAGTAAACTATCAGTTAAAGTACAACATACATTTCTAACTATAAGAATGTGATCTTTCAACTTAATTGGTATATCACCAATAAACCACCCCATTTCTATGACTGACGATATTTTCTTTTGGTTGTTCCAAAAGCTGTAATTTGATTTTACTGCTAACTATCTTAACTCTTTAAAGTTTGTTTCACTAATCACATGTTATTAGTGGTCTCATATATTAATAGAACATAATAGTGACGTTATTTATATTAACTAAATTTAACCATTGCAAAGGTTTTATGCGATATTAAAATAATGAATTTAATATCAATACCATAATCCCCAGTCATTGAAATGATTGAAAGATACTTATCGATCAGAGGTGCTGAAGGAATCTTTTATATTATGTGTGTATATATTTTTCCATCTCAATTTGGCTAAAAGGACTAGTTTTGTTCACCTGTTGACATTGGACAATAAGGTTTTTCTGTATTAAATGAAATAATGTTGGAGAACATATTTTGATGTGTATGGATTTAACAAGAATTACTAACAAAAAGTTTTTAAAATTTAGTCAAAAGAGGCTCTAATCTTCCCCTGTATACTAGTAAATTTCTTAATATGTCTCGAATAAAAAGAGGCTTGTACTGCAAAGAACTTCGGGAACAAGAGGTGGCGGTGACAACTAGACTATTGAAGCCTATGATTTAATAGAGGAAGGTGATGTAGACTTTCATTAAGTTTATATATATATATATTTATATATATAAATATATATATATATATATATATATATATATATATAACTTGTTTAGATAGGTTTTTCAATTCTGAGTATACCCAAGACTATACGAATAACTTTTATACACATAGATCAAGTCTATGGCGATGATACTACCGTGCTTTACACTAACACTGATTCAATAGTTTTACATGCTCAGACTAGAAATTTCTATAAGGATATGTATGAGAATTTATACAAATTTGATACATCTAATTACTCTAAGAACAACTATCAGGTATACTTACAAACAAATGTAGCGAAAATTTATACTGAGATGTCAACTTTCCAATCACATTTACATGATATGTATGTCAAACTTAAGAAAAAATAATGTAGCTTTACCTCACGCAGGAAGATAAGCCCTATTTTATACATATGCTCGAATACATACCTGAGGATGCCATAATTTGGTTTTGCAAGAGGAATTTTATGGCAATTAAGACATATAAGTAACCTATTCGAACAAAGCAGATATAACAGATAATACAACCTTCAGGCTACAGTGTAAGGACTTCGCTAACCTAATGTACTATATCACTCAATCAATCAGTCAAAGACTATCCATATAATATATGTTTTTATTTATTCATAGGGTTGCTGTATTAAGCTAAGTTACATTTTTAATACCTATTTTAATATAGTATGTCATCCTATAAATATAAACCTATAGGATTCTACAGTCTTTACATACTGAATATACCCTAATTAAATTTCTAATATTTCCTAAAAGATTTTCAATTTTAACAAATGTTCATAAATTTCAAAAAAGAAAACAACAAGGAACTGCCTAAGATTATATTTGATTTTTTTTGTCATATGTAGACGAAGAAATTAAATGTCTAATTTTGTAAAAGATTTACCGTAACAAGTTAACTGCTACTTCTCTCTGCTTTATAAGTTTATAAATTACATTTATTCACAGATCGTAGACTTTAGAATATTTTTTTACAAGATATATCATTAATCTTTTATTTCAAATGAGGCAAGTTATGCCTTTTTGGGTGCAAATACGTAGTAGACATGCCTGTGTAGGTTAAGGAAACACATGTCTTTTATATCCTTTTTTCGGATTTGGAACAGAATACGAATAGGTATATATCTATATATTAGAGCACTTAACCGATGCTGCAGTTATACGAAATTTAAGTCTCTTCATAAATATCAGAAAAAACTTACAATGCACTGCCTAAAATCTCTGCATTATATATGATTTTTTATCATGCGTAGACTAAGAAATTAAATGTTTAGTCCTGTAAAAGATTTGTTGTAATTAGTTGAGTCCTATTTCTCTTTGTTTTATTTTTAAAAATATAAGGATAAAAATATCGTATCATTATATTACTAAAGCGGTAAAATTGGAAATTTTTGTTTATTTTATTCCTATATAAGCGTTCATTTGCTGACTTTAGTAATATAAATTTTACCAATATCATAAGCAAAAAAAAAACAGCCCAACTATTACTTCAGTGAATAAAGAGATTAAGTTTAGAATTTAATTAATTTATATATAATAAGTACGCGCAATATTAAAATTGTATTTTTTTTAAATTATCCATTTATTGAAAGATCATTTTAATCCTTAAGCTTAATAAAGTCTACAGATAAACTCGATCTTTGTCTAGACTCTTTATCACCTTCAGGTATAAGAATTGTTGGAATTTGAAAAGGTATAAAGCGTATTAATTTAGGTTCTATCACCAGAAATATTATCGCTCTATATACCCTTTTTGTATGTTATTAGTGGTCTTATATATTCGTAGAAACATAACAGTGATGTAACATATATTAAGTAGAATTTGTATGATCTAACTATCTCAAAAGTTTTATATAGTATTAAAATAATGACTTTAATATCAACACTATATACAAATGATGAAAGATACTCATGAATCAAGGGTACTGAAGACATTTTTATATTATGTTGTATACTCCGAGTCCTCTCACAGTACAAATCTAATACCTACGGTTACATTTAAAATTGGTGAAAGTCTAGATTTCCAGAACATTTAAGCAAACAAAATGAAACTTCACCTAAAATGTTTAATTAGTGATAGCATCCATACATAGCTAGCACTTTCAAGTGATGCTTCCTCAACGACTGCTCGGCTTGGAACAAGAGTACTGGTCCTCTATCTGCCTCTTTATTGTTTGGCGCTTGCGCAGGTTATACCTTGGTTCTGCCTGGTTGGTTTCCTTGCTTCCCTGGGTCTGAACCTCCTCTCGTCTCGCTGTTTCTCTGGTGTGTTATTTTTGGTTTGGTTTTCCATGTGATGAGACATAATATAAAAATGTCTTCAGTACCCTCAATTCATTAGTATCTTGCATCATTTCAATATAGTATTAGTATTAAAGGCGGTATTTTAATCACATCAAACCGTTGCAATAGATAGATCTTGCAAATTCTACTTAATATATGTTACATTACTGTTATGTTTCTATGAATGTAAGACCACTAATAACACGTGATTAGTAAATCAAAAAGGGTATATAGAGCGACAATATTTCTGTTAGTAAAGTCTAAATTATAGGCTTTATCCCTTTACAAATTCTAACAAGTCTTATACCCGAGGGTGATAATGAATCTAGACAAAGATTTAGTCAAAATTAAGTGTAATATCAAGTTATGTTTGGATGTCTATAAAAGCAAAAATGACAGGGGTAGGTTTATATAAAATTACTTTTTTATTGTCGATTATAGTTACTCACATTAATAAAATTTTTTGATACATTGAATTAAAAAATAGCTCATACAACAAGTGATATTCTATCTTATATATTTAGTGTTCTGAAGTCGATGATCTAAACAAATTTGGTTCTTTTAGATTATCACTTTTTCACCAAGATTCACTAAGAAGGTTTCAGACTTAGAGCCAATTTAGTTGCGAAGAAAGTTGGATCTCTTAGTTGGACTGTTTTGTCTTGCTTATAATATTGGTCTAATTTATATTATTAAAGTCAGCAAATAAACGCTTTTATAGAAATAAAATAAACAAAGTTTCCAATTTTACCGCTTTAGTAATATAATAATACGATATTTTTATCCTTGTCATT
>JASJET010000022.1:34447500-34450000 GCA_034092305.1 Diaprepes abbreviatus
AGCTAGCTGTAAAATCAAATTCTAGCTTTTGGAACGATCAAAAGAAATTATATTCTGTCTTGGAAATGAGAACTCTAGTTGGTTTATTGATGATACATCAATTAAAATGAAAGATCACATTCTTATAATTGGAAATGTATGTTGTACTTTATTAACTGATGGTTTACTGAATGTGCTAACACATGCACGATCTGATAATTATTTCGGTAATGATTTAGAAAAATATAAGGAAATTTTTTCTATTTACTCATACACATAGAAGAGACTTTCACCGAAATAAAAGGATTAATTCGAACAAAAAAAAAGGGCAAGCAATATGCTAATGTTATTTCAAAGGTTTTTTTTTTCCACCGAAACACATTTATTGCATTCCTTAAAAAATATCTAGTTATCGGATCAAAACAAACAAATGTTACTAACATCTGAAGAATCCAGCGAAGATGAGCTGGAAAATAATATATATATATATATATATTATATATATATATATATATATATATATATATATATATATATATATATATATATATATATATATATATATATTTAATACCCAAAGAATTGATATAATTTAATTTTAGCCTAATATGGCACTTTTATGTTTCAATTTAATTCAGGATTGGTTATGATTACCCCCAAGTACAGGTCTTCACAAGTTTTTAACGGGTTTATAGACATTTTAATAGTGAAATCTAGCTGTTATATGAAAAATATGATAGGTGATCCTTAGTCAGGCTTTTATTTTTGGAGATAAAGATAATCTAATAAAGTCTTGAAACTTAGAAGTTTAATTTATGAATATTTTCTCTTCTTTAATATTTGTAATAGTTTTTGTATGTAAAGTAAAAGGCACTACAATTTTTTAAAAAGTTTTTTATTTCTAATTTAATTAAAAATTGCTGTCGTTCATGATGATAACATCATCATCTTCGATCATAAGTATACCATTGACTTCATTAGCACCTCTTCTCCAGTTGCGATTCTTTACCGCCATATTTATGACTTTGATCTGAGCTTTGAAGGATGAATCAATCATCTTCCCCAGGACTGTAATTGGAAGTGTCATAGCCAAAAAATCAGGGACACTGTTCAATCTGAATCGGATTAGTAAATAGAATCAGACTTAACCTGTTCAACTCGGCTCTATATATCAAAACACACACAAACCCATTATGGTTCGGGAGATTTAGTTCATCCTCCGTTACGTCCTAATTATTGAAACATCTACAAATCAATATAAAATTAAATTATGCTGCGGTACACAAAAACATTCTAAGACCGGCTCCTTGAAACGATATGCAAACAATTATAACAAAAATTAGCTATAATATTAAAAAAAATAATGAAGATCGTTAACAGACACACACACACACACACACACACACACACACACACACACACACACACACACACACACACACACACACACACACACACACACACACACCACACACACACACACAACACACACACACACACACACACACACACACACACACACACACACACACACACACACACACACACACACACACCACACACACACACACACACACACACACACACACCCACACACACAACACACACACACACACACACACACACACACACACACACACACACACACACACACACACACACACACACACACACACACACACACACACACACACACACACACACACACACACACACACACACACACACACACACACACACACACCACACACACACACACACACACACACACACACACACACACACACACACACACACACACACACACACACACACACACACACACACACACACACACACACACACACACACACACACACACACACACACACAACACACCACACACACACACACACACACACACACACACACACACACAACACACACACACACACACACACACACACACACACACACACACACACACACACACACACACACACACACACACACACACACACACACACACACACACACACACACACACACACACACACACACACACACACACACACACACACACACACACACACACACACACACACACACACACACACACACACACACACACACACACCACACACACACACACACACACACACACACACACACACACACACACACACACACACACACACACACACACACACACACACACACACACACACACACACACACACACACACCACACACACACACACACACACACACACACAGCACACACACACCACACACACACACACACACACACACACACACACACACACACACACACACACACACACACACACACACACACACACACACACACACACACACACACACACACACACACACACACACACACACACACACACACACACACACCCACACACACACCACACACACACACCACACACACACACACACACACACACACACACACACACACACACACACACACACACACACACACACACACACACACACACACACACACACA